>BMAO01007662.1:0-48264 GCA_019973975.1 Trichonephila clavata | reverse complement strand
ATCATTTTCCGGCAAAAGAACAAAAGAACTCTGATGCGAAGGTATACTACGTTTATACGGTTTTGTTTATAGAAACGAGAAGTACTGCATTCGAAAGAGAAAACTTCAGGCTAAATAGTTGTTGGTCGTTAGTGTTTGACCTATGCTTATTTCTCTGTAACAGCATCATTCTTGTTAGCCACACTTTGTGTATATATATAATTGTACAACTTAAATATAAAACTAAAAGATATAATTATATATAAACACATCAATATAATAAAATATCCTGAATGTTAAACTTTTGTCGCTTAATATAAATAAAACTTACAGTTGTGTGCTTCACTGAAATCATTCTTTAATTGATTTAAGGAAAATAAATGTTACAAGTGAAATGTAGGCACGCTTGTTTCTAATTCAATATTTCTGACTCATTAAGTAAATTAAGGCCATGATCTGCACAGTCATATGACAAATTTCTTCTCATGATCACAATCCTTCTGTGATCATTTTAATGACAACGCTATTCATTTTAAATTGCGAATTCGGTTCATGGTTTTATATAAGATGAATTGCAAAGAAAAATGGAGACGTACCATTAAAAGTAGCTGAATTTCCCAAGTACTGTGTTTTAGTGAGAAAACCAGGAGAGACTATATTTCGTTATACTTAATAAATGCTTAAATTTCGAGCCACTCTCCATTAACATGAGAAATGATGCATCGAAAAGGATTCATCTGCATGGAATCATTTGCACATTTTATCTCTACAATAGCATATACACATGGTTCTAGCGGCTAATGACTGACTAGCTGGAGCTCCAGCGCATTTCAAAGGAATATCTTGGTAGTGTACAGATAGATTTCATTCCAATTCTAAGGCATAATTTCAATGTGAATGTGGCTCCGTCAATTCATGTACCAATACTTCTCAGATGGATTCGGAAACTATATGATCATGGTTTGCAATTGGACAAAAGAAGTAGTTTGGTTAAATTGCAAATTCTACTGACCTTTGTATTGGAGTAATGATACAATATGTAGATGTTGGTGGGAATAAGTGAGTCATATAGACAGAACTCTAAGAAAGTAGAAGTTGACTTAGAGGGAAGACAGTGTTATCGTCCAATCAACATCACAGTCTCTGATATGTTTTTATTAACAATCCAACGTCTAACCAAGACAACAATGACTACAGCAGTCATTGTAAGTAATTCGAAAAAGGGTGGTTAAAGTCATGGAGTCAATGTATCGATTACCCTTTGGTGTAAATAGTCAGATGAATTTGTAATGGTACTGAGAACATTCGATCTGGAATCTCATATAAGAGAATAATAATTTTCAGTGAGGAGAGGCTCTTTGAATCGATACCCCATGTATAAAAAGGACGTACATGGAAAAAGTCATAAGTCACTGGAAAACATCCAAAACAGTGAAGAGATACTTAACCGACTGTCTGTAATCTACGATTTAACAACCAGGAGTTATGGAATAATATGCAATTTAATTTTCATTGCATTTCACACTCTTTAGTGTGTGAGGGAAGCACACTCTCTCCTTCAGTGAGGGTAGGTCGAAAGGAGGGCAAGCCATATTTCAAACTAATATCAATTTATTGTCACTATCTACAACAACTCAAAACTTAATAACCAAGTCTAGAGATGCACACAATCAATAAATATGAGGACAATTAATGATGTATGCGAGGTATGAGAAGACTTTAAATACTTAGTACAGAATAGCTCTGACTTTTTAGCTATATAATCTAGATTCAATCTCAAGTGATAGATCGTCACCTTAAGTAATACAATTATCAATCACTAAATATCCACGCCCCATATTCAATTTGATTAATCACTGCTCCACTAGCAGTTTATCCTATCTCTCTCCCTTAACCTAAAAGCTTAGACTATATATAGCAATCTTAATTTGCATGTTCACGTTCTCTTCTTTTGAGGAAGTTTTCCAATAAAATAATTTTTAAATAATTTCAAAAATTCCCCAAGAGGTCTGTCGGGGAAAAATTGCAGGCAGATCTATTACAAGGTGTTGCCCTTCATTTCGCGGTTTTCTGGGAATACATTTCTAAAGGATTATACCCATTCGCACTCGCTACGACATTTGAATGTTTCTTCGTTCTCCTCTGACGCTTTTCTTGCTTGTGCGATCCTGGATGCCTGTTCAATCGAGCACGTTTTTGCTTTGATAAGCAGACCCACTGTTTGCACTGATCTAACTCGCAAAGGGCATGGCAAGTACCTAGAAAGTCATCTGCTAAATCTACGAGTCATTGTCTAACCAGATAATAGCTAGCATCATAACCAGAAGTAGACCAAAGCGTCAACGGATGATAAGCACTCGAATGAATGATAAATTTAAAGAAGTTAAAAAGGTTTTCATTCTTAAATAAAAATTATTGAAAAAAAAGATATCACACACACACACACCGAGAACCAATAAAGAGCCACGATAAATTTTAAATTCCCCGTCGAATACATAAATACAGTTGTGGAAGATTTCAGCAGTATGAATCTTTTAGTCTTCTACATAAGAAATAAGTTGAATATTCAAATAAAAAAATGGTGGTTTGCGTTCGATTACCTTTTTCAATGGGGATGAGTCATCAGGTATATAAGGGAAGTGCTAAGAAACATTCTGTATTAGAGGTCAACAATCAGTATTTCCTGAATTTCAAGACATTCTTTATGAGTGATAATATTAAACTTAACCCTACTGTTCCAGAAAAGTTAAAAATTCTAGAAGAAAAGCCCTAATATACTCTTTAGAATAAGGGAGGACATTTGTTTTGGCTAGAGGGCCACCTCGTAGAAGCGGTGGACACCACAGGGTCGTATCTTTTTAAAATGATTGCATTCGTTAGTTAACTTTGCTTCTCAGAAAAGATATAGTTTGTATCATGAATAAAAATTAATAAATATGCGTTGAAGAGTAGTGGCAATTTTATTCAATTTATTTATTGTATTTTCATATAATCTATAGCTGCACGCGCGAGCACATTTAATTTTAGAATCAGTTTAAAGAGACAAATGTACCATATACATATTACACTTTTCTACTTTAAAAAAAAATAGAAGTGTAATTGCCTATATTGAAATTCTCACCACAGTCTGCAAGTTAATGTCAACCAACTTGCATTTATATTTACTCTTGTTGATCTTCGTTAAAAAAAACTTTGCTCACAAATACACAGAGCACTTTCTCTGTTTGGTTTTCTGTCTTGGATAGTCGCAAAAAAGGATATTTAAGGGTCACATGTCGTACGCTGACCACTATTTGCCCACCCTCACTTTGGAACAAAAATAATATAAAACCGAGTCTGAATTTCAGGAAAACGTAACCCTTAGTGGCTTACATCCATTTTTTAAAAAAAGATTACTCAATATTCTAAAAAAAAAAAAAAAAAAATGGTACCTTTTAAAAAAATATATAATTACTGTTCCAAAAGAATAAACAAAAAAGCTTATATTCAGTGCTGCACGATTCTATGATTCAATAAAAATCATTAAAAATATCTGGCTTGATGGTATTTTGATTTTGAAGATTAGTATGAAGACTTGAAAAAATTAATGATATTCACATTTTCCACATAAAAATTACGGATTCAGAATTTAATCTCAAAACAAAGAAGAGGTATTTATTTACCATAAAAAAGGAACTTTCATTACTTAATTAAAATATATATAATTATCGTTCATTAGGGGAAAGCGTTTCCGACGTTCTCTTACTTTAACACTATGTTGAACGTTAATTATTGTGTGACACGAAAATTTCTCAAAAATGATCAGTTTTTTTAAAAAATTTTAAATAACCTTAATTGCTATTTTGCCTGATTTATTACAGCTAATGTCTCCACAAATAAATGAAACAAAACTTCGGATCATATTGGATGAAAACACTTGACTTTCTTTCTTGTCCGCATAAATTAAAAACTGAATTTTACCAATCAATTTTCATGGAAATTTTTGTTACTATTCAAAAGTCGGTTAAAGGATAAAGTTCCTTTATGTCGCTATAATATAGAATTATTTTATTTCTGCGAAGTTTTTTCGGTATATTCACTAAATACATTAAAAATACATAATTTTTACTTTAAATAAAGATTAAAATATTTTTCTAATTAATTTCACTACAAATTATTCTACATTAATACATAATTCTATCATGTTTTTAAATAATTTCAAAAACAGATTGAATTTGCTGTAAAAAAAGGCATAAATTTTGAATATGATACTTGTAAAAGTAATGAGCCCTTTTATTGGTTTAACGATGATTAAAGTTTATTTAAAGTAACGCAGCAATATCTCTAATCGGGATTTGATTTCAACAAAAAAAAATCTTTCATTATTTCTGTTTTGTTTCCTTTTATGGTGAATATTTAAGGAATATGCCAATAAGCCGCTGAAATTAAATACTAGGATTGATTTTGCATTGTACTAGACGTGTCATGCTAAATATGTTTAATGTAAAAACCAATTTTCTTTATAAGTTATTTATTTTACACTCGTGTAATGTACATATGAAGAGCCCTCGTATTGCTTCAGAGTGTGAAGCAAGTCAAAATCAAATTAACCCTGCTGTTCTGTTCGTATTTACTCCACGTAAATTTGTCTCCAAAAGTCTAAGTACAGACAACCATCTTTTATATTCATGCAAAGATCACTAGTTAAATGAAGTCTTTCTGAACCAACACGAATTTTTATAGATTCCTCTTACGTCATATATCCTCGTATTATAAGTAACAATCATAAGTAAGCAAAATAATACAAATATTTATTATTTGAGAACGACACAAATCGTGTGTGTCAAAAGTCTGCGTACACTGGGAAATCCCTTTACGGCAATGGATTGTAACTGTCTAATACTTTTTAATCTCTTCTTTCTATCTTTTATAACTCTCTCCACTTATTTGGCAGGGATTCAATTAGCTTAGTTGTCTCTTCTGTGGTTATTTTGCTCCATTCTTCTACTAAGATAGGTTTGAGCATTTCTTTGGATGCTATTACATGCTCCCTTGTTATATAGACCAGTAAATCCTATAACTGCTGAATTGTGTTTAGGTCTGGGGACTAGGATGGCTTACGTAATTGGTTTAGGACATGGTAGAACAGCCATGACTTCCCAAAATAAGCCATTTGCTTACTATGTCCTTCTGAAAGAAAAATTATCACTCACCTCATGTTTCTAGGCCCTTGCCCTGATACTTTACTTCATTAAGTTCAAGTAATAAATTTTGTCGTTGTTGATTTGATAAACTCCAGATTACCAACCCAAAGATTACCCGCAGATTATCTATGCACTCCCAAACTATAATGCATCCTCCTTCATGTTTGATAGTCGAAAAAAGATTACTTTCCCAAGATCTGTGCAAGAATTTTTGCAGACATATGTTTTTTGTCCTTTTTGATGCTAAAAATACAAAAATTACTTTCACGATTCAATATATTTCGTTTTTATAATAATTATGTGTCCTATCTAGGTGTATTTGGGCAAAGGTCATTAGCTGTCTCATTAGGCTCTTCGCGTAAAAACCACATCGATCTTCGTTTTATATTTTGTAGTACTGAGTTTTAGATCATTGAACATATTTAAATTAAGTGTTTCATTTAGAAATTCAATTAGTGGTAGATTTTTATCATCTGCAAAGTTAATATTGAAGTGCCTGCTTAAAATCATCGATACATTATCATATTTTTTGCCAAATCCTTTTTCGAGTATTTCAGAATCTTCTTTTGTATAAATCATCAAATTTTCGAATAAAAATTGTTGTATCTGTCTCATAGATTTTCCAGGCGAAATATAAACGGCAACCATTAACATGTATTGCTCATTCTCGAAATCGCAACGAGCAATGCACAGTATATACATGTGGAATCTGTGGTCCTGGAGTCGTCATCAGATTGAATCTCTCAAAGATAGAAAAGCAGGCTGTCTTCGCGCGCAGGCGCAGCTGATCGAAACCGAAACAAAAACTTTCGGAGAGAGAGAGATGAGCGAGCGAGAGGTCTCGACGAGGAGGTCGCAGAGCCAACGCTGCTGAAAGGAAAAGCAACCGGGAACCGACTGGCCGAGAAGTGACCAGCTCTAATCTATACTAGAAGTGGTGTGATGCGAAGGTCGCCCATGCTTCATCTGAACTACGTGTGTTACCATTGTGAACTGAGAATGATAAGAGAGAGTATGTGTATGATAAGAGAGACAGAGACTGAGGTTCGCGAGCAGGCGTTCCCGTCGTCGATACATCATGGAACTCTATCTGTTAGAAATTAGCTACTTTTCTTTAATTAATAATTGTTAAGTTTTAAATAAATGATAAGAAAGACAAAAGCTTTAGCCCCTTGTTGTCTCCCACATACACATTGAACTTTTCTCACTAAATCCATTCAACTTCACATATATGATACACACATCACTATACGTCAGCTGAATAGCTACAGATATACTGCTATAGGCATGTCGGTGACTCGAACGCATGAGATTTCACCCATCCAAAAAGTGTCTGAGGCGAACAGCACCCTGCGCGTGCGCCAGTCAGAGCATGTCGGTGACGCGAACTCATAAGATTTTCCCCTACCAAAAAGTGCCCAAAGCCACTAAAGAAGTTTTCACTTCAAAAAACGTTGCAATAACAACAAATACTTTAGACCCTTGCCAATCGTATCAACCTTTTGATCTTGCCCCCTCCCCTTCTTTTGTCATATGACCAAACACATAAGTTAATGAAACAGATTTCGAAAGCGGACAAGTTAGATAAGCTATGGTTATTATTTTCTTTTGAATTATTCCGTACAAAAAATGAACATGCATGTGCACACAAAAAATAAAAGATCCCCCCCCCCATTGGGTCATGTATTGACCCGAACGATACATTAGGCATAAATTGAAAAAAAATATTCCTTAGTGCATATAAACATAAACCCTTCTAGGATTTTTCCCCCCATTGGGTCATGTATTGACTAGAACAATACATTAGGCATAATTGAAAAAATATTCCGAAATACAAATAAACATAAACCCTTCTAGTAGTACATATTTATATTATTTGACTAAGATGTCAAGAAGTTTCGTGATAATATCCCTGTACTATATTTTTTAAGGAACGCAAAACATTTAATTTTAGGTCATATATAGCCGAGCAGAAGAGCAGGATTAAATCCAATAAATGCATGCATGTTAAAGTGTATCGAAAATATTTTTCAGAATTTCAAACCCTACCTATGCGAAAAGAATAATAAATTTTAAAATTAATTTTTTTATGTTAAGTAATCCATATGGAGAATTAAGTTTAAATATTTATGTTTTTTCTTGTCATAAAAAGTCAAAGTAGTTTTTGTCGAAATGAAAACACATTTTGGGAATTTTTAGCATTTATTACGTAGGAAAGGGCATATACTAAATAGTTAAAAGAAAACACATCAATTACACACATTTTAGCTTCTTTTGTATTAAACCTTTTAAAAATAAATCCCATAGTCGAAATTACATTGCATGATTAAGCGGTAAAGATAACCCAGCTTGAATCGGACTACGGGAATCGACACTGCTGGGAAAAAGAGCCGGATTATAATATGCTAAAATATTACTCTGTACCCATCACTGCTTAGTACTCACCAATCTGTTATCATCATTTCTGATTATTAATATTATAGAAAAATAATAGAGTCAAAAAATGTCTTTTAAGATCATTATTAACTCATTCAGGTGAAACTTGATCCATGTCTCGAATAGATGAGTTAGAACATGACACGTATCTATGAAAGGAAAATTTTAAGCTTTATTTTTGGAGTAATTCAGAAAAATAGAACGTGGCATAAAGAATCTAAAATCGTTAACTTCATCAATATACAACGAATTAAAAGGGCTGGCTACGTTATCAGAATGGACGAAAACCGCACCACCTAAAAAAAAGTCTTCAATGCCCAACCAATTGGCACACAGAGAAAAATTACGCCAAGTCTTGATGGCCTGGGAAAGTATCTGCTAGTTTTGAGAATTAAAAATTGGAAAACACAGGAAGAAGGTTGACCTGCAAAAGGCTTCTTGAAAAGACCAAGGCCCACCTTGGGCTGTCGAGCCACTGAGAAAGGAAGGATTGGAGCTTAAATGGAGCTAACCAAAATGAAGTCTTCGTCCATTTTTTTTTATCAAAAACCCAATCCTTTCATAGGAGTTATAATTTTTAATAAAATCATTTTTTAAAATTTTTTGACCTTATTCCCATGCCACAAAGCATCTCTTTTTTCCGCATTGCAGCGTTTCTCAAACTATGAGGCTTGCCCCCTTAATGGGGGAGATAACCCTACATGAGGACTCGAGCATTTTGAAAAGTCGAAAATAAAAGATTATCTACATAAATCATTAATTTACTGAAAAGAAGAAATCAAAATACATTCTGACACATTTACACCTATATAATATACTTATAAATGTATCAGTACTCGCAGTGGCGCAAACAGGGGGGGGGGCGAGTCCGAAACTTCCCATAGCCCTTGATTTCTTTTTCAATTGATTATAATCCTATGTGTATAGTACGTAAAATTCAACTAAGTATTTGTTATTAACCCGTTACCACCCAGTGATCTATTTATAGATCACCTCCCACTCAGAACTCCCAGTGAAAACGATATCTTTTAATTACTTCGTATTGTCATTGGATGGTTTCCTTACACATGTGGTCATACCCCCAAATGAGATTTGAAGCATTCTTTCCCACAGCAGTCCAGCAGCTAGCGTCTGATGTTCGCCATTTTGAAGCTTCTAAGTGCAGCTTTCGATTTTGTATCCAACAGAAAAAATATTTAAAGTAAGTTATACTTTTTTCATGAGTTTTACATTTCAATACCTCTTTAATTATTCTGGCTTATTTATATTAGAAAAATAATAAAAACAGTTATTAAAATGTAAGTTTAAACATGCTGATCTATACATAGATCGCAGGGCGTTAGTGGTAACTAATATCATTTCCCCCCGTTTCATTTCTTCCAGAATGTCTCGGCGTAAAGTGTTTCACACCGCCGAAGAAGCGTTAGAATAAATGTTTTCTAAGGAAATAGAGTCTGATATAATTGCTTTACCACCTGATGTGGATGAGTTAACTGACGAAGATTATCTTGATGATGATGAAATGACTACTCCATCGGTAAAAGATCTGTCAGGTATTGTAGAAATTTGTGTACCCATGGAAGAAATATAAAAAAGTATAAAAGACATCCGAAGATATATCGCCGTTGCGTACCTCAAACGGGGAACAAATTCTAAGAAAGGCATTGGAAGACCTCAGATGATATCATCAAGATCAAACGTAATAGACTCTGTGCATTTAGATGGAAAAGACCATGTTATAGGAAAAAGACAAAACCAAAGAAGATGCCAGTTTCAAAAATGTAAGGGTAAACCTCTTACATTCTGTACAAAATGTAATGTAGCCCTTTGTCTGAAATGTTTTCCATTATATCACACTTAACTTTTACAAATTGACTGCATAAAATTGTTACTAAGTAAGTTTAAACCATTAAAATAATATTTTCTCTTATAAATCTCATTAGTTGTTTTTAAATCTCATTAGTTGTGTGCCACTGGTACTGTACAATGTATTTGATAATTAATTTATCAATACTAAGTTAAGAGCAGGTTTAATAATTGCTAGTGACTTTTCCATGGGCTGGTCCCTAACAAAATTCAATACTTATCTTGACAATTTTTGCGGTTTATAATTGAAGTCGTATTGTAGCCTTAGCGCCAGAGTATATTATTATAGTACGGAGGGGGGCGTGATGTGAAAGTATGATTAAAAATTCAGTCGCAGACATTGAAAGTTTGAGGAGAAATGCCGCGTATATTGGTAGATTCTGATTTATAATAGTTTCTTTACTTCATATAACCATGATTCACTCTATTGACCCGCAGACTCTTATAAAAATAAAACTTTCAAATTAAATTGATTTCTATTAATATATAGGAACACTTTAGCTAAATAACCTTTAAAAATCAAAAACAATAAACAGAATGTAAATACATAAGAATTATAAAGGTAAAAAGGTATTAGTAAAATGTGGTATTTTTCGTTGATGTATGGTTTTAAGGGGTTTAGAGCAAAACAAAAGATATTATCTCAACAAAGGCGATTATTAATATTTTCCCACTTTGTTTAATTTGCAACCTGGACAGTTAATGGGAGATATAAGTTATAATTATTATGCAATAAAGATATGCTTTGAGCAATCTTTGTAAAATATATTTATTTTTTGTTAACATTCAGTTATAGGAACTTGCACAATTCGTACTTTGGTAAATCATCAAAAAATTCTCATTGCATGCATTTTGCCTTTGAATCAATATATTTAATTATATTTTATTATTCATTCACGGAAGATTCTGTCTTGTTTAAATAAGCCATATAGTTATTGATTTGCCTGGTTCTTATGAGTATGAACATCTTTTCTCTCCTCAATTTGTTTTCATTCCATTTGTTATGCAATCATTACAATATTATAAAACACATTCACAAATTTCGATTCGAATTTCAACCAGGTTCTTAATCGAAAAGAAGTAGAATACATTTGATGTGTTCGTCTTATTCATTACTATAAGTTAATTGTGTTTTCTATTTAAAGTTTCGTTATTTATTATGTGCTATTTAGAATATTAATTTATATATATATTTTACTTTTCATTATTTCTTAGAGCAGGGATTGCTGTGAGGACACTTTAGATTTCACTAGTTATTATTTTTGAAACAAGCACACTTTTTACAATCATACATTTCTTTTTTTTTACACGAGCACTTTTTAAATTCTTGTCCAGTACCGCAGCTTTGAGTTGTTGCAACAGATCGAAGCGTTGTGTCAATATTTGAATTTTCTTCAATGAAAATTAATTATCGCTGACATATAATGAAATGAAATCTAGAGTATAATTGTTTTTCTTTTTCGACAGTTTCTAGTTCCTAATCGGAAAAATCCTTCCCAAAGCAGCTAGAACTGGTTCAAAAAACTTTCGACTGCTTTGATTTATACTTTAACGATTAAGTAATTGTTATTCTTTAGAAAACCTGGTTAAATTGCAGAATTCAATAGTTTTATACTTTAACTGACTTGTCCAGTTATTTCATTAAATACCTACTTATTCTATGAAATAACGGATGTCACACCTTAACGGTAACATATACATAATTACATGACAAACATAAAAAATTTAGAGTAATAATTAAAAGGACATATAGGGTAAGAAGAAGAGAAACAACATTACATTTGAGCCTTTTTGCAAATAAGTCAAGAACAATAAAAATTTCGAATGCACAGTTCAAGAAAAAATTTAATATAAAGTAAGAAAGCAGCAAAAATTTTTGTACGAGATATCTTTTGCTAATTTAAACAAGAAATTAACCTGGTATGAATGTTCACATTGTTAACTAGAGAGATAAACCATAGTTAACGGGATGTATCGGTTTAGTCAGTAAGGTAGCGTTTCTCAAACTGAGGGGCACGGCACCATAGGGGGACGTGATAAACCTACGTGGGGGGGTGAAAACATTTTGAAAAGAAATGATTAAAAAATTATTAATTTACTCAAAAAAAAATACTTTTGTCACATTTACACTGTGATACTTACTGCAGTACTGACACACTTATAAATGTATCAGTGCTGCGCAAGGTATTTAATAATTAATTTATCAATACTAAGATAAGAACAAATGGTGAAATTGTCGAATCGGCCACTGGTCCGCCAAATTTTGAAAAATCGCTAATTTGGCGCGTTTTTGCTTGTTGTGTCTTGGAGTAGCAACCCTACCACAACACGATCCAATTTCTCGTTCATTGATACAAAAATTAAAAGGGTTACCCGATTTGGCGCACTTATCGATTTGGCGAGTAAACACTTGGCGGGATAAGTGGCAATTAAACCGAAAAAATTTAATAATTAGCTGTTGCTTATGCCACCTGATTGACAGTAACATCAGATCAAGGTCCACGAAATTCATCGCGGCTAAGGGCTAGAATTTTACACCTGTCGTTAGCCTAAGCTTTGAGACGCATGAAGGTGACAGTACTATTTTGCTCGGTACAATACGATAGATGGTGACACCATTCGGACCCACTAATTTAATGAGCACGTATTCCGTGTGTACTGAGAGGGTATTTGGTGGCATCGGGCATCGAACCCAGGTTTTCCAGTCTGAAGTCCGATGCTGTAACCACTAGGCTACCCACGGCCTAAGAATTAGTAGTGACTTCTATGGTTTGTTCTATATAAAATTTAATACTTATCTTGATAATTTGTACGGTTTATAATTAAAGTCGTATGGAAGCCTTAGCGTCATAGCACATCATCATTGCCTTCAATACATTGCTATTTTACGGAGAAAGGCGCGTTGAAAATTATGATTGAAAATTGGGTCACAAACATTAAAAGTTTGAAAAGCACTGCAGTAAGGTGATAATTTCAGAGAATTTGCTTATTTATTCCGCCCCCCCCCCCAATCATGCATGCATGCCTACGCGGAAAACAGTGGCATTGGGGAACAAATTATGTCACTATAAAAAACAGTAAAAGGATTGGTTATAAGCCCTACGAATTATTAACATAAGTATAAAAGTTTTGAATACAATTTTATATATGACATGCCCATGAAGTCACAGGTAATTATTAAAATTGTTCTTAACTTAGTGTTGTAAAATTAATTGTAAAACATATTTTACTGATACACTTATCAGCGCAAATGTGTATTTTATTTTTTATTATGTCAAAATGTATTTTTTATTTGTTTACTTTCAGAAAATTTATAATTTTTTAAATAATCTTTTGTTTTTGACTTTTCAATATGCTCTTGCCCTCCTCGTAGACTTATTACTCACCCCTAGGAGGGCGCATCCCAAAGGTTGAGAAACGATGGTAAAAGAAAAGGGGTTAGTAAGTATGATGGCAATTAGTGATAGATCTTGAAATTTATAACTATGATCTGATGATTGGAAATCAAACTTAAGCTAGGGTCATCACGCCAACGGGAGACATTTGATCCTCGACAGAGTTACCGTATATTAGCCTGTTTATACGGTGGATATTCGGTGGCATTAAGAGCAATATACAAATTTTTAAACTTAAATACGTGAGCTGTAAATGCCCATATCCTGTTCTTGTATTGAAAGAACAAATTACAATCATTGTTAGAAAGAGGTTAATCAGAACCCATACTATCCATTTTCCGGTGGTATGCATTGTTAAAACAAATCGAAAAATTCTGAAAATATCTCAATGTAATTTTCCTTTAGGCATTAGAAGAATGTTTCACAATTTCATTCCATTGTTCATTCTTCTTACACAATTTTTTTTAATATGGAAAAGAGAGACGTAGCGAAGTCATTGCAATTAAAAAGGGAACACTATACACCATGTATTATTCGAAAATATTCTTTTAATACATATTTTTAGCTTATTTTACGTAGTAGAAAAGTTCCTTGAAAAATTCTGTTAAAGAATGTGCCGAAAATATACAATCTGTTTTATTAAACGAGAAATGCATTCCACGTTATCTAAAAATTGTGTACAAAAAACTTTACTTAATTTTTAAATTTGAAGAATTTAAAAAAAAATATTTTTGATTAAATAAGATAAGCATAAATTTTAATAAATGAGTGCGAAATATTTTGAGTCTTTGTTGAAAAAAAGCATCAATAAAATATGCTATATTTTTTTTTAATAAAATTGTATTGCTAAGATAATACTGATTTACATATTAAAACTGCTGTAATCACATTCTTCAAAAAATTGAAGTATGATGAAATCTGAAATATTGGAGTGGTTGGCGTGCTTGCGTGCGTGTGGGGAGGGGTCGACACAGGACAAAGAGGGAAAGACACACAATGCACGAAATTTATTGCAGAAAATCTACGAGCAATGACAATAGGCACCTGCAAACACATTTTTCAAAATTCACTGAGAATTTTTAAATTCGCGATGTTGAAGTAACTATTAGTATACTTTGCTAAGTACTTCTCGAACGAAAAGTCGCGACGTATGTTATCCACGATTCGTCGAAGGGTTGCATATCTTGCAACATCATAGATCTAAGAGCTTTTTCAAGCAACCAACTGTGCCTCAGGTTTGTAAACTATTTCACCAATTTTTGGTGAATTCTTCGAAACAATGTTGGATAGTGTCATTTTTCGGTTTATTTATTTATTTTCTAATCCTTTCCCATCAGAATTCAGTCAACTCAAACAACACAATCATCGTACTAAACACAAAATAAACATTACATTTCCTTTTGAAAAAAAATGAGGGGTTGTCAATTATAGGACATTTTAAACTAATTTGTTCTCATAAAAATAGTAAATGAATTTCTAGGTTTTTTTTAATATATAATCCATTGCTAACGAAAATTCCTACACTTAGCTCTACACATATTTCTTCACGTGATATCATGGTCTTTCTATCCTGCTATATTTACTCATTTTTTCGTTCGTTATAGCAAAATCAATCGCCCCAAAAAGTATTTTTTCAAAAATAAAATCTTAACTTTGGAATTATTTACTAAAGATCTTTTTGCTTTTCATTTTCATTTTAAGAACTTTACCCAAGGGAAAAAATGGCGTAATTCAATGAAAATATTTCAAAGAAATGCGTAAGTTTCAAAGGTTTAAATGATAGTTACTTTATTAATCTCTAATACTCGCTTGTACACAAAAAAATGGAGATAGATTATTAAGATTACAGAAATGTAAACACTTTAAGAAATTGGAGACTTAGTTAGTATTAAATTTAATACGAAAGAACTAATGAAGATTTGCCATGTTTACAGAACATTTAATCATGAAAAGCAGAGGAGAAAAGAAAATTACGAGCCATGGTCATTTACACTTATTCTAGAATGCAAAAAATTCACCAATAAAAAAATTCAAACCATAAAGTTAGAAATCCGTTAAAAAAAACTTAATTATGACATTAAAAGTGTTCCTTTTCCTCTCCTTTTTTGCATTATAAACATTAGAACTTTTAAGCCTTTCAGAATTTATTTGTAACCTTGTAAAAGTTTTTCTCCCTCTGTTTACGAAACTAATCGCATAAAATTAAGCGGCTTTTCTTAAATTAGGTAAACAGTGTTTGTTTGGAATATAAATTACATGCTAAACAGATTTTTTTATACTAAAATTGCCTTGGTCTTTTATTTGGCACTTTTTTGTCGGCTACTGATATAACCAGATACTTTCCCTTTAAATAGGAGTCTTATAAAATGAAACGTGAGGAGAAACTTTTTAAGAAGACTAAAAACAAGAGTGCAATTTAAATATTTTATGCCATTTTAAAATATTTCATTACATACATTAGAAAAAATATAAAAGATTTCAACAATTATTTAGATTTAAACTTTAGTGTGTTCTTTTATCATAATTAACACTAAACCAACCAGAGCGATCAAATGAGCGCTTTTGTGATTTTAATCAAAATTGCTCAGATTTTTTTTCCAGGTTTTCAATTTTCTTGAAATTGCAATACTTTTTTTATAATACATATTTAATTTTTCAATATCAGTCTCTTTCTACTTTCGTTTTTCCTGATGTACAAATATGTACTCTGTCGTTATTTGTGTTCTGCCATTATCTACGTTTACATGAAATTTTAAAAAGTCATCTGTATTAAAATCTCAAAATCCAAAATTTTCCAAAAAAATTTCATCATATT
This sequence comes from Trichonephila clavata, assembly GCA_019973975.1. Lineage (NCBI taxonomy): Eukaryota > Metazoa > Arthropoda > Arachnida > Araneae > Nephilidae > Trichonephila > Trichonephila clavata. The sequence continues at coordinate 32,590 of BMAO01007662.1, read as the reverse complement.
GTATATATATATATATACGTTTATATATACATGTACAGTTTTATGAACAATGTATGTGTTCATATTTTATACCTGGTACAACGCACTGGCTGGTGGTAACCGGCGAGGCCAAATTACAATTATTATAAATGCTTGTGACCTGGTTAGTTGAATTTGTGACAGTAATAGGCTATAGATTTTGGGTAATAAATAAATAAAAATAGTCAGTTTAGTAATTTTTGTAATTTATTATAATTGAAATATTCAAACACAAAATTCAAAAATTTACCTCTAAAATGTCACTTAAAAAAAAAAAATTGGGGGAAAAAAAACTAATATAAGTGGGCTATGTTCTAAAATAGATGAAAAAGAAAATTTTGAGAGTAAGGATGGTATATATATATGATTTATCGGACACTGACTCGGAGTAACTTGACACGAGTAATGTGGAAGAGAACATTGTGAATATGCGTAGGTGACGAAAAAGAATGGGAATGGTTCTCCTGTTTCAAAGACGAATGTGAAGAGAAAGGGAACGATCAGAATATTGGAACTTCCCTTGATAGAACTGTTTGAGAAAAAAAATTTAAGAATGCTCTGAGCCTGAATGATTTCCACTATTTTCAGAGAAATATCGGGGCCAACAGGATATGTAAAACCCAATCTTATGAATGGTTAAGTAAGGAATGCTTTTTCAATAAAATATAAAAACTGCGTCATAACAAATGAATTTTATTTTAATTTGAATAAGTATCTATACGTAAATAACTAAACAAAATATAACTTTAAAATTTCTATTCTTTCTAAAAATGCACATGTCTAAAATCTAAAGAAGTAATAGTTTTTTAAATTCACTAGGCAACAAAAAAAAAAAAACTTTATGTCTGTTTCCTATTTTTAAATAGTCTTTTCTTACTAATTTTGTGTTGAAAAAAATGTAAATGAGTCATTTATCAGATCTTGTTTCTAAGGTATACAAAAGCCTATCTATCAATTTATGGGTAAACTTTCAAGTTTAAAAGAAAGTCAAGTTTCAAGAAATAGTGTTCATATCAGAAATCAGCAGCATTGCTTAGATTAAGGGAAGCAGGGAAGCCTTACGGATAAAAATATAACAAAGTTGCAAAATTACTACAGAATAGCTATAAAAGATAATGTTCCTAATACCCAAAAAATGAAAACTGCTATATATGCCAGCCTGATGCATTGCTCGTCAACTGACGAAAAGCCTACGTATGGTAAGTGTCCTGAAGGGGAATCATCATGGTGTTTTTATAAAAGAGCAATAGCCAAAGGTGAAACCCCAGGGTCACATAGTTCCATGAGAACTTGCTTGTCACAACAAGTAGTTGAAAAAATTATGCCTGTTTACCAACGTTTAGCTTCAGACACCATTCTTGAAAGATGCGTAGGAGGCAAGACGCAGAATTGTAATGAAAGTCTGCATAGCTGCATTTGGCGAAAATGCCCAAAAGAGGTATTCGTGTCCAAAAGGAGGCTAGAAATAGCAGTTACGGATGCCGTCGAAAAGCACAATTTGGGCTACGTGAAATCACTTGAATAAAAAGAGGACTCAAACCTTAATGATAGTTTTTCTTTGACTATTGCTGAAAGACAGGATAAACGACGCATTTCTCAAAACATTTCTGTGAAAAGAGAGAAAAGGAAAAGAAATACTACTAATAAAGATGTAGCCTATAATGCCGGTGCTTTTTAATTTTTTTTTCAGACTTAGCGACAGTTTTCTTTTTATGTGTAATTGAATTTATTACTGTTTTGCATTTTTATAATTTAATTGTATTGAAATACTTTATTTTTACTCATTGTGATTAACGAAATGTATAATTTATTATCTGGTTGATGAAATACATTCTACTAATTTACTTTATAGATATTATTAGAAAGTTCTAGCTTATTTTTCAATTTTTATCACTATATATACCACGCATACTAATGTGACTGTTACAATAAATATTGCAGAATCTTTTATATATATATTCTGCACCTTTCTTATGTTTATATGATATTAGTGTTTTTCAAATTTATACTTATATATCTTTAATTTTTTTAAAAAAAATCAGTTATTTTCTTATAAAATCAAAAAATTATTGTTTCTCTTAAAATCAAAAATTTGCCTCGAAACTGTTTTGAATTTTTGTAATTTAATCCTATTGAAATACTTTATTTTTACTTATTGTGATTTATGAAATATATAATATATTATCCGGTTGAGATAAAATAATAATGGAATACATTCTGCTAATTTACTTCTGATATTATTAGAAAGTTCCAGCTTACTTTTCAATTTTTACCACTGTGTGTACCACATGTCGATGTGACTGTTACAATTGCACTTATATGTACATATTCTGCAATTATATTACATTTGTTATGATATTAGTATTTTTATATTTCAAATTTATATTTATATTTTCATTTTTTTATAAAAAGCTAAGTTAATTTCCTTTAAAATAAAAAAAGCTGTTTTTCTCAAATTCTTAAATTTGCCTAGAAACCAAAATTCAAAATGTTCCATGCGTTGCAATTTTTGTCCAATTATAACAAAACTTTCGAAAAGTATTCTTCTAATATGTAATAACTTCTTGGATGCATTGTAATAATAGTGATAGGGTGAAAGAAGAAATTAAAGTTTTTTATGTATAAAGTCATTAAAATTCTTGAAAATTTCATATAAAAATTTGCGTTTACCCATACTTTGTAAATTATCATATAAAACATTACTTTACATGCATAAATTTCTAAAGAATTGCTTAAAGAAGTTAAATCAGTTAAAAATATGAAATTTAAAAAAATCAAAACGCATAGAACGTTTTGAAATTTTGAAATTATCGTTAAATTTTTTAAAAATTTTTTAAATTTCTTAAAAACTACTCCTTTTTTTCTCACTAAATTTTTTATATGGTTTTAGTTATAACTTAAATACTGGCAGTCAAAATTTGGAGCATGTGTGTAACAAATTAAAAAAAAAATTTTTTTTTACTGTCCACTGTAGCCTTAATCGATTCTGATTGATTTAGTTTGTGGGGAATCATTACTTGAATCATACACTATTGCCTGTTATTGGTTCTTCTGACGCTCTAGGTTACGCTCAAAACACACCTTCAGAGGTGGCGTTGTTATACTTCTTTCGTAGAAGTTAAAAGTCGATCCTGAGGCAAGGGCTTCCATCTGCCTACTTAAATGAAAATCACAAAGATTATGCACAGAAAGTAAAGGTGAGTGAAAATATAGCTATTTATGAATAGAGAAGAGTTCAGATTCTTGAAGTCAAGAGATATAATCTGAAGATTTTGTGGTGATTTTCGTGTTTAGAAGACCAAAATATTTCCCAATAAACTATTTTTGAGCCCGAAACTTTTCTAATATTGCCTAGTGTTAATAAATGACAATTATCTTGTGTTTATCTAATAAGATAAATGTATTATTTATAATCAACTCTGGAAAAGAATGAATAGCGTTTATTTGAAAAGCAGTTATTTGGCCACCTTTGGTAGAATTTTGTATACATAGAATGTTGGTACGTTTAGCATTAACATGGGTTCTTAGTTTTTGTCCAAAGATTTCCGATACCAATTAATATTTTCAAAACTCTTTTAAAAATCTTTGGGAAATTCTTTCATCGTAAGAAGACAGCAAACAATTTAAAGTGTTCGTGATTGATCACAAAAAAAAAATCTTCGGAGTCAGGCATTATAACTTTTTTGAACTTAAGAAAAGGATTTGAGTCACGTAACTTATAAATGCGTACTTTGATGAAATAAATTTTTTTATTTGCAAAAGTTTTCTAATTATTTAGCATTAAAATTAGAATTTTTTTGTTCCATATATTTTTATTTATTAAACTATGGAAATAATCAAGAAAAATATTATGGGGATAAAACATAAATCTTCGTAAAGTTGTGCGGATTTCTAACTATGCTCAAAACCATTGCATGAAATTCATGCGTTTGTTCAAAATTCTCCTGGAAATCCTTTTAAACGTAATTGTTACCTTAGTATAAATACATTCTGAGATAGTACTTTTATACATTCACTTTTTACGCTGTAATTTATATGCAAGAAATTAAAACTTTTGATTTTGTGTTCATAAAAAATGAAAATTATGAGGTTTATATCGCCAAAACAGAGTGTGACGGTAACACTCACTTCTTTGCTCATCACAAAGCTTACACATATCATATTAAATCATCAATATCATATAATAGGGTAATTTTCACGTTATGTGAATATTATATTATATAAAGATTTTCACATAATTATATATATTACAATTATCATATTAAAATAGCATGTGAAATTCTGTATTATACAACAATATGAGGACATAATAATGATAGGAGGTTTTGCTCATCAAACAAAAAGAACTACTACAATATACCATATGAAAACTTTCACATCATACAACATATGGTTCACTACATCATACCACATACCGCATCATGTGAAGACTCCCCCATAGAAGGATTTTAACATTATATAAAGTCTTCGAATAAAGTTTAACTTAATGTGCATCGGTCTTCTTTAATCAGCAAAATGATCGTTGTAGAATACAGTAAAACAAATGGAAGAGTTAGAATAGAATCATTAACTCAAAAAAACTTAAGATGCAGAGCAGGGATTTACCTTCGATTATAAAAACATTATTTTTATCATGACGGAAAATGTGTGGCTGGCTTGCATTATAAAAACTTAAGCTATCTTTATATCTATCTTATCATAGATATAAAGACTTTTTTTATAAAAACTTAAGCAGGAAGAAGGTGCTGTGATATGCAAATGATTAGCTTTTCAGTACATTCAGACAAAGAAGGCACCTACAATGTATTTAAATGAGAAAATTGTTCAGCCGGTTTCACATACACCAGCGTTTCTCAAACTGTGGGGCGCGCCACCCTGCGAGGGCGTAATAGCCCAACAAGGGGGGGGGCGACGAGCCTATAGAAAATAAAAGGTTTTTTTAAGAAATAACTGGTATAAAGTAAGACACAAAATAATTTCTGACAGAATAAAAAAATACACATTGACACTGATATAATTTATTATATAACATCTGGTGATATTACGTCATCAAAAAAACCCTTCAATCTTTGATCCTACAACCAAATAAAAAAACATTTTGTTTGAATTGCTGCAATCCCACGATGAGCTATTTTTTATTACGATTCTTTTTAAAGTTAAAATACGACTTTTTCTGTGACAAAAAAAACAACAACACAGATCCAGAATCAAAAGATTTTTAGGAAGATAAAAAAAATTTATCACTGTTATTATTATTATTAGCTGTAGGAAGAAAAGAAAGACTTAAATCACTTTTCACCCCCTGATCAAGCAAGGAAAGAACCTGCTTCAATAATGCACATTACTCATAATAGCGGAAGTTAACTTGAGAAAAGCGATTAACATTAAAGGAAAGGAAAATTTTAAATTACTTCCTCAAGAACTTCATCAACTAAAATATGAAGCCATAAGTGACCATAAGACACACTGCGCCCTGTCAAAAAGATACAATCAAGAAAAGGTTCAAGATGCTATTTGTCGATCATCAAATGACAGTAAAACTACAATAACTTGAACAAAACATTACAGTTTTGCCTGCAAATAACATTTCTGTGTCTGTGATTTGCGTCCTGTATTAAGGTCGTGCATATTTGAATAATTTAAATTCAGTTTTATTGGATTTTTTCTCAAATTTTCAAAGAAAAATTGAAAAGTCCTTGAAAGTAAGTAAGTATACTTTCTCGTAATTAAAGTATTCACTGGAATTACAATATTATAGTGTACACTAAAAATAATTATAAAAAAAAAAGGATTGGAGTGACCGAGTCACCTCACACGGCCGTTAACGTTAGTATCGTGTGCGCGCCTGCTCCCGGGTTAAGACATTTTGAAGTTTTCTCGCTTAAGATATTAAAAATAACACAATTATTCTTCATCGGAATTTTATATTCCTTTTCATTATTTAAAATTAATTCTAAATACTAATTCTGTGAGGCTTAAAATTACAGCTCGCTTAAAACTATTTTTAATATGACCATTCATTTAAAAAATCATTTTATATTTTTTTATAAATTGTCGTGCACTAGGTTTTACTCTCCTTGCAATTCAGCTATTATATCATGAATAATGTTTCATTTTTTAAAAATGAAATCGTGCAAATAGCGGGTACTTCAACCATTTTACTTTTAATGTATCAGTACTGCACAAGGTAAATAACTAATTTCTTAATTTTAAATTAATAGTCTCTTGTTTGTATTGATGGCACTTTTAACACTGCGAACCAGTTACATTTCTGGTGTGTTATGACCTGTGGCTCTACCCTTTATTTGACTCCAGTTAAACCTTGAGTTCTTTTTAAGCAGGTTAATGCACGATTGCATGCTGAAGGTATTGTACTAACCTTTCTTGATAAGGAAAATGTTCAGCTGTTGCCCTGGCCTGCACATTCTCCAGATCTCTCACCAACAGAAAAAGTCTGACCCATTTTGGCGAGCGATTGGCTCGTCACCGTACGCCAGTCACTACGGTTGATGAGCTGTGGCATCGTGTTGAATCTGCATGGGTATGTGTACCTGTACATGTCATCCAATCTCTGACTCAATGCCCAGGCGAATAAGTGATGTTATTAATGCCAGAGGTGGTTGTTCTGGGTACTGATTTCTCAGGATTTATGAATCTAAATTTCTTGAAATTTTAATCACTTGTTATTTCTAGTATAATATAATTGTCCAATAAATATCAGTTTGTTATCTCTATTTCTTCCTGGTGTAGCAATTTTAATATCTAATAGTGTACATTCGCCGTTTAACGCGCACCCCTTTTTTACTAAGAAAATTTAGATGAAAAAGAAAATTTAAATATACTTGCGCAATGCTCTTATGTTTTGAATTCATTTATTGGAGGTTTTGTTCTACGCGTTAGGAAAAAATAGTATACTTCTAGAACTACAACTCTTTATACAGGATTATCTTGGGAAAGAAACTGGGGAAAAGCCATTTAAAATCTGCTAAAAAATTCAAACATCGCGTGTTATGATTTCAGTTTTCGCTTCGACGTACTGTTAAAGCACTCGTGTAGATAAATAGTGTGACGTTAGTACTGTCACTCGACATACTTTTAAAAATAACTTAAATAACGATATTCTGTATAAATATTTATAAAAGTCAATTAAAATGAAACATTAAAAAAATTCAATATTTTAGTCATTTTTAAAATATGTGTCGCCTTCATCAGTATATAATATCCTATTGCTATTTTTAAATGATAAAATTAGATTTGCTTATTAAATACTTGTAAAATAATTGTTTTAAAATAATTATTTCTCTGTCGTTGTAAGAATTAAGTTTTCATTCCTTTGGGAAATATTTCGTTATAAACTTAATCTGTTCTCTTTTTCTTTAGGAATCCATATTATATCACCAGAAGTTTTTTCTTTAATAACTTCTTGATGATTGTAATAACTGCAAAAAAGTGTCTAATCCCTCATTTTGTCCGATTTGGTAGATGTAGCGGTTTATTATTAACTTTCCTAGCGAACATGTTTTCCTCGGAAATCTCTTCAGAAGAGTCACAGCGATGACGTTAAAAAAGGATGAAAAAGCAGAAAGAGAGAAAACACGCCTAAAAATAGCAGATTAAGCCGAAAAAGGCGCTGGTCTTTCCGTTGCCAGAAATCTAATCAAGCCTAGATGACAAACGAGAGACGCTAATCTACTGTAGGTTAAGCTACCAGGAACAAATAATGCTTGAATGAAAGTTAAGGAAAAACTTAAGTTGGAGTCCCTACTATAAATGGTCATTAGTCAACTATCAAATTAACCATTTTTTTGGGATACAGTTTCTACCTCAAAACTTAATTGCAGAAGGATTATTGTTTTTCTTATTATTATAAACTGAAGTTAAATAAATGTGTTCAATAATTTATTTTTGTTATATATGCACGCAAAATATACATTTAATTGTCGCGTGATTCTATCTACAGTTATTTTATTTGTGATCTTATTTTATTTGCATTTATTTTATCTTCTAGAATAGAGCGTCATTCAAATATCTGGCAACAGTTGTTTTCCTACCTGCATTGGCAACACTATCAAATATCCGGAAACACAACTTTTTTTCCCTTTTACATCCGCTAGATATGTTATTCGAATCTTGAAATGAAGATAGACTTGTTGAAATTATATTCTTGTGTGTGTGGGGAATTTGATATTTTGAATCCTACTCTATTCGATACCATTCTTTACATGATTCAAATGTAGCAACTGCATGTTTTAGAGTATTATATGTTCTTCGAGGTATTTTATACAATTCTAGCTGGTATACCAATTCCTCGCACCGGATTATTGAAGAATTAAACAATACAAATTGAAGGATAAGGAAGTTTTTAATAAAATAATTTTACATGAATTGCAAATGAAACAAAACAAAAAGCTTTTTGCATATCTCAACTGAAAAAAATCATGTTTCATTAATATTAAATCAGTAGGTCTAATAGCTGATAAAAAGGATTTTTTTATTTATATTTCCCCCCTAACTCCTTTGTGGGTCAATTTTTGAAAACACCTTCCTAAACTGATCTCTGCGGTGCAAAAGTAATATATTGTTATAAATTTTGTGTAATGAATGCTTAGAATAGTGTAAATAATTTAGATCTGGATGTGTAATACGTTAATATTACTTTCTGTTGTATTTATTTTATTTTAAATTGTAATATTCGCAAGCCTTACATTATAATGACGATTCAATGGAAAGGCAGTGAAATATTGGCAATAGAGCCAAGTTGGCTTCATTTTTGGCGATCATATTGGCATTTTGGCGTTTGCTTAAACGGAGCAGAAGATGATATGCCATAGCGTCACCTGGAGAAAGGCTGCAATAAAGAGGATACCACAGAAATACATCTCCCCAAAAAATACGTATACATGCTAATTTTCATAGTGATGGGTGTTGAAGGGAAGCGATGTCATATATATATATATCTAATATATAAAATTATCGTGTCACAGTGTTTGTAGACAAACTCCTCCGAAACGACTTGACCAAATCTTATTAAATTTTATGCGTATATTCAGTAAGTCTGAGAATAGGACGTAAACTATTTTTCATTCCGATATTGCAATTAGTTGAGAAGATATTAATTAAAAACCTTAAAATCCCTGTCTGTTGTTTCGCTTGGCGTCGAAAATCGGTTTCGCGCCAGAAAAATGCTACTCTGCCAGAGAAAAAAGAAAACCCAGACACAGAGAAAAATTATAGGAAGATAAATATATCACTGCCATTTAGGGAAGTTGTAAATAATATATTTCTGTTGAGCTTTATTCCATGTGAAAGAGCTTTATGATATTTTGAAAAGCACAGATGATTGAAGGATTATTCCGCCAAAATTTATTTACGTATTATCAATTTGTAGTGCTATAATTATTTATTCCCATTTTGCTCAAGATAGTTCTCACGCTCAGTTAGTTAAGTGATCTCATATAAATCAAAAGTTTTCAACATATGTCATGAGCTCTCGCCAACAACAACTATTGTGTTTCCTGTATAAACGACTTCTGCATATTTTCAGATATTTTGAGTTCTTATTTATTATTTATTAATTTATTTATTATTAAACGCCAATTAATAAAACTGTAGTACTCAGTGCGCTCAAAATTTTCGGGAATCAGTTTCAATGTAAAGAGAAAAAAATACGTATTTTATAATTATGAAAGTTAGAGGTAAAATAATAAAACAACAGATACATTATCAGTATACTGTTTTCTTGCATTAAGCATTTCAATTTGATCTGTTTGTGTGTTTTGTACAGTAAATAATGCCAGCAAGACACAAAGGGTCTGATTTAGGCCGTTGAATTACTAAATCTACAGTCACGCGAAATAGAATAGCTCAAAGAACAGACGAACAAATCCAACAGGATAATGAAGATGTGTGTGTGAATATGGCGCAGTTGCGTAAATCACAATCACAAGAGGTACGAGTTGAACAAAATTAACACAGACGATTAGAACAAAGACAAGCGCGTTGATTCCTATTTGACACACTCAGAGCAAATGACCAGCAACGCCAACAAGTACATCGAACATTTACATCCGATTCATTCCGTCGCACAATGGTCAGTTTTCCCGATCTGGCGCACTGAAACCCCAAAAATAAATTGCGCGGAACTAAAAAACAACCCACAATTTATGATCCTCTTGAGTTCCCTAGCCATGTGGTAAACATTTTTTGTCAGTGCGAGAATGGAAATTTTCAAGAACCATCGGAATATATCGGGTTTGTTCTTTCTACAAGAAACACTTGTGAGTCTCATTTTCCAGTCGGAAGTTCAATCGTTTCGTCTGAAAAAGATTTTGCAGATTTTAGCGGGTGTTTTTTTTTTCTTTTTCGAAAATACATGACATGGATAAGTAATTTCTTGATTTGACTTTCAAATTAAGTTCAAGTTCGATTAAAAATTATTAAAATATAACATTTAGCACAGCATGTAACTCCTAATAATGTATGTTGGTTTTTTGTGTTTAATGGACTAGAACTTTTGGGATTGACGCGGATTGATCACAATAACACTTAAGTCACATAGAGTAGATATAGACCTTTAATTTAATACCAAATTTAGCTGCTACTTCCTGCAACTCCCGTAGTTATGATTTTTTTTCAGCGTTGGCCGATGGTATTACTCGGCGTGCCTTATTCGATGTGTGAAAGAAAGAACAAGATCCCAAGCACAAAACTAATACTGTTTTGAGTTTTGTTAGGACTACAATAAACTTTGATAAATATGAGGACCAGCTGAAATTTTAATTTAGAAAAAATTGTTAAAAACTTCTGCTTGTTTGTGGGGGGGGGGGGGAATGGAGGTGCCGTAGAAATGAAAAGTTCTCCAAGTTGAATGATGCGTCGTTGTCGGGGAGATTAAGATTTCTACCATCCAAATCAACGACCCTCAAAATCATTCGGGAAATGCAAAGCCACGGCAAAGAGGGAAAGAGTACGTCCTCTTCTTGCTTCAGCAAGCAAGCAAGAACTAGCATTTGCAACACGAATGTCAATGCAAGCAGCTGGAGAAAGAGATGCTGCCTTAATTTTGAAACAAGTGACTACTTGCTCACCTAGACGTGCTACTCGCCTGAAGAAATGCTTAGAGCCCGACAGCCAGAATCGGCAAAAAAAAATGACTCCTGACCAAGCCTTGGTTTTTTAAGTCGACACCAAAATGTCAAAAGGCCAATATAATAGAATAAAAGGAAATAGCAAAGAGTTTCACGCTGATATTTACCCCAACTATAATAAGTTTACAGAGTCTAAAATTAACTGGTATCCTCCTGGTATCGTCATTGATGAAATATCAGCGGAGGTTCCAATGCAAGCACTTGTTTACCACACCTTATGCATATTAGCCAAAGTTCAGGAAGATGTTTTAAAACAAACTGATACCCAAAATAGCATTATATTACTGAAGACGAGGTTTAAAGCTGATGCATGGTCGATACCTAAAGGTTCACCAGGGTAATAACTTTATAATTTTAGTTCTTATCCATCATTTGTTTTTCATAAAAATATAATATTTCGATATTAAGTGAAGCAAAAAACTTTAAATGTAGGAGATATTAGGCTTTTGGATGAATTTTAACATATATGTTGTATACGCTCAGGCGACACCAGCGCCACTCTCTGTAAGCCCCGGACGTAAGGGGGAGAAGGAATACACTTACCTTGTCCCTGCAGCGCGCATCTAGTCAGGTTTAACAACCTGTAGATGTCATTAAATATCCTTAAACCTTAACGTCTTTTTCATTCAACATACCCCTAGACACCACCATCTCTGTTACATGGGGGTTCGACCTCGCAACCTTAATGGTTTTTGAACCCGTGTTAAAATCAAAAGTCGCCCAAAAGAAACGGCGCTCATCGAAATCGCCCAACACAATGGCGAATGCTTGATCAGCGAATTCCTCCGACGCCTACTAAGAGCTAATCCTCGGCTCCGAGACCAATACTACCGTCTCCTTCGCCAAGCAAAACCAAAGCTTGAGACTCAACCAAAAAGTCTCTTCGGCATCGTCCGAGTGTTCCAGTAAAACAAAAAGGCCAATTTTCCCGCCTATTCATCGCATCAAGAGTGTGAACTCCATCTGCTTCGTATCTACAATCATCGCCATGAAAAGTGAACAGTGATGAACTCATCGCAAACGGATAGCTTTTATAAGCGAAGTCTATCTGCAGTCTACAAACCGATGTCGTCAAATCAGGTAGGATCAAATCTTTTTTACTCAGCATGTATCGAAATACTAAGAAAGAAGATTTAATAACTGCCGCGAAAGAACTAGGTGTTACTGTCCCAGAAAATGCTACACTTTTGAATTTAAAAGCATTAATCGAACAAACTGACACTTTCAAAAACGAACCTGAATTTGTTAAAGATATGCTTAATTTACTCGTTGAGGAACGAAAAGAATCAGAACTAGAAAAAAAACAAGCAGAATCAGAAAAAAACAACCAGAACTAGAGAAAAAGAAGCCGAGCAAACGGCCCAAAAAATCATTCAACTTGAAAAAGAACTTGAACTCGCGAAAATAAACTCCGCTATAAATTCTAATAATTCAAACAATACTACTGCAACATTCGAAACACCGTCAACTAACCTTTTAGAAAGTCTCATTAAATCCGTTAAGACCCTTAGTATGCCAGTTCCTTCTAAACCTGAAAATTATAATTTATTTTTTCATTCACTTGAACGCGCGTTTACAACCAAAAATGTTCCACATGAATTAAAATCAGAGATCTTAATTAATATTCTCGGTGAAAAACTAACAGTATTTTACTTTATATTCCCGAGAACAAACTCCAAGATTACGAGAAAGTTAAACACATTATTTTACGAGAATTCCAACCAACACCACAAGAATGCTTAATTAATTTCCGTAGGGCCCAACGATTGCCGAACGAATCGCACGTACAGTTTTCGTCACGATTAACAAGTTCTTTTGAATATTATTGTAAACTTCGTAATGCGAATGATTTTAAAACTTTTTGTGAGTTAATGATAGCCAACAAATTATTTTCCACCCTCGATCGAGAAACGCAACAACATATCGCGATACACCAAAACGAATCTTTGTTTAAGCCTACTGAATTGGCTAGGGAATGCAATGTTTTGTTCGTAGCAAAGCTTAAGTCGTATTCCGACAACACACACCATCAACCGCCGTATGACAGTAAAGAAAAATATAACTCGTCTCAGGACTTTAATCACTACTACTCGCGTGATAAAAATTCCACAAATTATTCACCAAACACTTAAGCAAATAATCCTCGTCGTAGTTCTCACAGAAACGAAACTCATTTCAATTCTAGACCTAATTCAAATCACGGTCCTGTTTGTAAAGTCGAAGGTAAAATGTTTAATGAATCCTTACATGAATTGCAATACGAAAATATTTTTGTTAATGATAAAATCGTGAAAACTTTAATCGATCCGGGAGCGAATATTGTGTTTGTGAAATCCTCCCTCATTCCACCCGAAACAAAATCTTTAGGAACTGTTCAATTAACATGTGCTTTCGGAAATGAAATTCAAGCTGAACTTACTAAAATTAAATTAGCTCTTCCAAGTTTTCGTGAAAACCCGATAATAGTAACTGCAGCTGTCTGTAATAAATTTTATTGTGATTTAATAGTTCCGCCTAATATTTTTGATGATTTAAATAAAGCAGAAAAAGAAAATGCATGGATTTCAGAAAAAAATCCTACTTCTTCTCATTCTAAGAACATTCTTTCGCATAAAAATAAAAATGATAGACAAAATGATTTCGCTTTTGAATCAGTTAGCCAAAATATGTTGAGCTTGCATTCTTTTGCACCGCAAACTATCCCAAATCATTCCGGCGAAGGTTCAAGGACAAATGACTCAATTCGATTTCAAAAAATTTACACTGCGAGTAACGTAAAACACCCAATGAACACAGCCCATATCCGATCAAACATGTTATATAACTGATTTTCAGCGCGAAGCTAACGTAAACAAATCTTTTTCTGAATTGAAAATTAGTGATTGTAATTCTGTATCAGTTAATAATAAAAAAAGGATCTCTCTCTTTACTTTTTCAAAATGAGGATTGTTTTTTATCAAATTTAAATGTAATATATCCTCAAGTAGATTTATCGCATATTTTGAACGTTGATACGCGTCGCGAAGTTGAAAACCTTATCCAATCTTACAAATCAAATAAAATTAAAGATACAAACTTGCAGATGCAAATTATCCTTTCTGATGACACACCCATCGCGTTACGTCCTAGAAGATTAAGTCAAGCGGAAAAAAATATCGTCGAAAACCAAATTGACCAATGGCTGTCTGATGGAATAATTTCCCCAAGTTCATCTAATTTTGCCGCACCTTTAGTTCTTGTCAAGAAAAAAGACCATTCAACCAGACTCTGTGTCGATTTTCGTGCTCTTAATTCTAAAACAATTAAACAAAGATTTCCACTACCCCTCATTGAAGACATTTTTGACCAACTGCATGGAGCGATACTCTTTTCAAATCTGGACTTAAAAAAACAGTTTTTTTCACATCAAAATTGATCCTGATAACCGTAAATACACCAGTTTCATAACACATAATGGTCAATACCAATTTAATAGAGTTCCTTTTGGTTTGTGTAATTCTCCCTCACTATTTCAAAAATACATTCAAATTGTGTTTAAAGATCTCTTAAAAGACAACACTGTTATTATATACATGGACGACATCCACATCTGCTGATTTGACATCCGCATCTGCTGATCTGATGAAACCATGGGATAATCCCTAAGACTTTTCTTTCCAGAACTCTAATGACTTTATTTTTTTTCTCTATATACTCAAGGAAATTTTAACTTTAAAAATTTGTTTAATCTTTTTTTTTCTTTTCAGTTGTAGTATTTGTATAATTTTTACTTGTGCATATTTCCCAGCCTAGTCGGGGACCGACCACATCAGGATGGACGAGTGTTGTATACACTCAGGGGACACCAGCGTCACTCTCTGTAAGCCCCGGATGTAAGGGGGAGAAGGAATACACTTACCTTGTCCCTGCAGCGCGCGCCTAGTCAGGTTTAACAACCTGTAGATGTCATTAAATATCCTTAAACCTTAACGTCTTTTTCATTCAACATACCCCTAGATACCACCCTCTCTGTTACATATATATAATTTCATTATTTTTTTTTCTCCAAAATTAATAAAGATTTTGTAAAATCGATCCCTAAAGGTGTTTAAAAAAACATCCGTAGATATATTACAAAAAATTAATTCACACAAAAAGAATAACATTTAAAAATTTTAAAAATTTAAAAAAAATTAAATTTGTAAAATTTTGTGAATAATATGTGCAAAATTTTATCTCGTACCATTTTCTTAATTAGAAACGTTAAATGAAATGCTAAAATATAATTTTTAAATACATAAATTAAAAAATGCTTAAAGGGTGCCGAGTCCTTTTAAACACTACGTATTAACCTTTATTGTATATGTACATTGTTATGTTTGATTGTATTTGTTTAATATGTTAAAATTTAATTTTTTTAACATGCCTCTCTATTTCTTGTATATATTCTCCCATGTGTCAAGTTACTGCTTCTGAAAATATCCTTAAATCCTTGTTTAAAAACTATTTCCCCTCAGCACTCATTTATTCTTAATCAAATTCAAACTTGACATAAATTAGTTACGACCCTATTCACCTTATTTCTTGGTAAAAAAACAAAAGAGAATAACCAATTTACATTAATTATTACAATTTTTGATCATTAGATATAGTTATGAAGACTTCAAAGCTATAAAATAATTTCCGTGCGCCAGATCGGGAAAACTGACCACTGTGCGTCATCTAGCATTCGAGTATGAGCCCAATGTTAAATATTACGCTCATTCGAATGTGACAATTGGTGCTATGGACAAGGAATGTCCGCATTGTGTAATGCGCTTAAATTTAAAAATGAGCCAACCGGGATGTTTTGCTTGTCAGGAAAAGAGCAACTACCGGAAATTGAAACACCCCCTGAACCATTGAACGGTTTACTTATCGGTACGGATCCCGATTCTAACCTGTTCATGAAGTCAATTCGAACATTCAATTCGTTTCCAAATGAAATCGTTCGGAGCAACAGAAATAGTTACAAATAATGCTGCAAACGGTCAAAAATTTAATTCAATATTCAAAATCAAAGTCCAAGTTTATCACAAAGTGGGCTCATTGCTGCCAATTCCAAAAGAACCACATAAATTTTTACAAATTTATTTTATGGGCGGTGAGGACTCCAAAAGCGCACTAGGCAATCGCGTGGATGCACGTTGTAGCTACAATAACCTCAATTCACTTTTTGCCAAACGCATTGTCGGTGAACTGGACTCTTTATTGAATGAGCACAATGAATTGTTGAAATTATTTAAATCACACATGCACAAATTACAAAGTGACAATCACGCTATTGTCATCAATTCTGATAAAACACCAGCTGGAGAGCACATTCATAGATTCAATGTACCTGTTGTTGACGAAGTTGCTGGAATCATGGTTGGCGACCGTACAGTTACGCGAATTCAAACGGATTCAATTTCCAATCAGATTGGCATTCGCAATGACAATCAATAAGTCTCAAGGCCAAACGATGTCTGTTTGATGCTTAGATTTGGAAACACCGTTTTTTTCACACGAACAATTATGCGTGGTATGTTCTCGCTTGGGTAAACCATCTAGTTTGTTTATGTTGGCTAAAGATGGACTCACAACACACACACACACACACTAAAAATATCGTACACTCCCTTGCACTAAGAGACTGATAATGTTATTTTTTAATTGTCCTAATTTGTGATAGGGATGGAATTTGAAATTTATTAGTTAAAATAATAAGAGTACAAAAAATTCAAAAAAGGAATGTTTGGTGATTTGTTACTTTTATAAGCCGTCATCGTTCACAGCACATCATTCCTCTTTCAGTCATAAACCACATCCCCACACACTTACAATGAGTTAGTTATTTTTTTATTTGACTACCCAAATATATTCACTAGAAATAATTTATTTGGAAAAACAATGTTTTCCGGGTCAGCTAGTATATATATATATCGATTCAAATGAATCACTTACAAGATGTTGACATTTGTACTTGAAATTTGTTTACAGTTCCTCCTGTTAAATTATTTGTGTTAAAATTATATCTCGGCCTCCTACATACAGAGTTTTAATTTGTCTATATTTATAATACTTTTTATATTAAATGTAAGCAAAAAATGTCATATTTGCTTATATTTTAGCATATTATTACATCGTACATATCAAACGATAATTACTCGATTTCTTTTATTAAGAAAGTATTCATATTTTTAAACTTCGCAAAAAGTAAAAGCATATATACGTTTCATTACTTAATATAAATCACTAATTTATTAACTTCACTAACCGGTTCTATAAAATTAGTATTGCTTGTTTAATTCTGTTTAATTAAATTTTATAATATAGTGTATACACAAGTGAAATACATTTGACACGGAAGTGCTTAAGACGAGATTTCGGAAAACACGAAATAATACAACGGCCCTAAAACTTCTATGTATTTTCATGCATTTTTTTCTCTTAACATGAAACGAAAATGCCTTACAGGAATAGACTTCTCTTCTGGGGATGAACAAAATACGGAAAACTCTAACCGGATTAGACTGTCCTACTGTACCATCCATATAATTCATTGCAGTAGATGATGATAAGGTGTGTTTCGTCCCAGTTATGGTAGACTAAGTCATTTCAGTGTTTGTTAAAAGCTTAAAAAATATCGTTGATACAAATTTTGAGAACGAAAATGAAATGAATAATGCTGCTTCCGCTCTCTCATCATCCGGAATGATGACATCATAAAAAGTATATTTAGTTATTTAGACGTACATTCTCTAATGATGAAATGAATAACAAAATGGATGATATCGAACAACCTGTTGACAATTTAATGCTAAAAAAGATAAAGTAAAGAAAAAAAATATCAGATTACTTTTCAAAAACTCCATAAATGCAATGTTTTTCAAAAATTGTGAAAATTATGCGTTAAATTTCTTTTAAGCTCTTGTGAAATTGTGTGTCACTGTTTTCTCTTAAATACATGCATATACGTATATACTCATCTAAAATCCAGCGTACAACGCGCGATTTTAACACAAAAAAATAAGATTGAAATTTATGCGTTCACGTTATACGCCAGATATAAAAATGATAGATTTAAAAATTAAAAAAGATGAGCATAAAAAAGAATTAGGCTTCTACATACATCGAAATACTATTTATTTAAGCGAAATGACAATCTTAATAATTTAAAGGGTTGTAGTTCTAGAAGTATACTACTTCTTCAAAATCTTGGGATAATACCTCGAAGAAATGATTTCACAAAAATATTGCACACTTATATTTCAGGTTTCTTCTTAAAAAAAAAGGGGGGTTATACGGCGAATATACCTTAAAATTAAAAAAAATGCAGTTTAAAAGTACAAGTGCGTGCTATATGTAAGATTTTATAGTAAATAAAACCAAATGTGCAATAAACTTAATTGTGTTGATATGTTTTTTTTTTCTTTTTTTGCAATATCTTTTTACTCGAGATTCTTTTAACACGAAAAACTATTTCAGTCCTCTCAGTTTTGTGTTAAGAAATTTTTACGGTATATAAGCAAATCAAAATTATTTAAAAGTTTATGTTTATTAACTACAAAGGAAGTATTGTATCTATTCGCTTTTCTATGACGATGATTGCAATATTTCATACATTATTGTACAAGCATGTGTATGAGGGATTCATCCAAACACACCAAGGAATTTGCGAGTAGATTACCACATGTAGTGACGTATTGTAAGTTTTTGTGGCCCGAGGACTCTATAAAAAAGTAGACCGAACTTGTGTCTCTTTTAAGTAGACAGTAAACGGCATACACGTTGCAGCAAACAATCTCTTACAAACAGTAACCTGTAACAATTAAAATGTACGTGACTCACAGAATCCCAAACCTAGACACAAACCAATTATGTTACTTGCCGCCTTTCAACTAAATGTATAATGATGGTTGTTGTTATTGTTTCTAACCCCAGATTGTCTAGAAATTCTAGACAATCTCCATGAATCCAAAAAAAATATCTAGGAATTCTAAAAACAGAAGAGTATCCAGATGGACCCCGTTCATTTTAAAACCTAAAGAAGTCAAGATGTGGGCAGGAGAGACCAGCTCGAAATAACACCAGTGGCCAGCCGAAAGTATCTTTCGGCCCTGACTAAAAGTGAGAGCTTTTATATAGCCGCTCACAAAGAGCGAAAAGGCAATCTGGTATTTCCTTGGCATAAGCTTGAATGAACCTCTTGGATTTCTTCCGAAGTATCAAGGATGACTAGGAGAAGTTCTTCCAAGATGATTGAGTTCAATCTTCATAAGGGAGGATAATTCGCTTAATGTAAGAAACCAAGTAGAGAGAGATCACCTCCTCCTCAGCCGTAGTGCTGGCTAAGAAATTGGCTTTCTCGTTGCCATCAATCCCCACGTGGCATGGGACCCACAGAAAATGTACACGATGATTAGAATTCATCCGAACAAGAAGATTAAGGATATCAAGGCTAGTCTGGTCTCCTACAGATGTTGAATTAGATAGATGCTGAACTGTGCACGACTGTCATTCAGAACCTAAACGTCTTTAAGCGGAACCTCGGTTTCATATGAATTTCGGTTCATGGTAGTAAGTCTAGATCTAAACCTAGATCACGGACGATGGACATGAGAAAATAATGCAACTCGCCACTGTTGCCAGTTGCCATATAATTAAAAATTCCCATTTTTTGGAGACTATATCTTGGAATAAGGATTTTAATGAGGCGGAGTCGAGAATGTGGTGAAGCCTTTTTCAAAGCCGGGGCCCTGGGTCTGGATCCAGTTCGCTATGGTGAGGAGTCCCTAACCTCAGGAAAAGTTTCAGCATTCCTTTCTTTTTTAAAGAAAAGTCAATGTGCTTCAAAACATAGTTTTCAAATACTTTTGCTGTAAGAAATTTGGAAAAAAAGGAACAAAATATTTATGCTGCCGTAACAAAATTTGCTTTGCATTTAGAAATAATTTACATTAATAACAAATCGTACTCTCAAACTCAGTGGTTCAACTGCTTATGAGGGCCAAGATCTACTGAGGCCATCTCAGTAACCGTGCCCATTGGGCATTGAGGTGCATGAGCAGATGCCCCGATCAGGTAATCAGTCTGAAACGGAACCCCTAGTGTGAACTACCCTGTTGGAAGCTAGAAATCCACAAATCTGAAATAATCCCAAAACCGTGACTTCATCTTACATATTTTATTTTATATATATATAATTCTTATTCTTATCCTGATAAAAAACTATAAAGTATTGTTGTGAAAGGAAACAATTTTGTTTTGTGTACAAAAGAATAATAAATGAATTGAATTTGTAAATGGCACTGTTGTTTTTATACGTTTATTTAATGCTTGATTAATATAGAACCTTGTTACTGCTAAATTTTAAAAAAAATGTGGCTTACTGCGATAATTTCCTTTATTCCAGTAAAAATAATGCACAAATGCAAATAACGTACCATTATTTTTAATCTATAGAATGCCTTACCTTGGTCTGTTTAAAACGTACTTGCTTTTTAAAGCAAAACTAGTGCTAATGCAACATGGTAGTATTTTTCAAGCTCTGTTTATATTTATGCAAACGAATCTAAAAATCTATTTCAAATTTCTTTTAATTTAATTTTAACAGCAACCACCATGGGCAATTTGTAATGAATTGAAATAGTTATATGTTAGTAATAAAAATTGCGCACACAGTATATATATATATATATATATATGTATCTTTTTTAAACTGACACTATTCAGAGCAACCTGTAGCTTGATTTAACAAAAGAAAGGGTACCAAACTTGGTATGAAGACAAGTGATGACGGGGGAAGTAAGATTCCACGGAAATAAAATTTAATTGAAAAAAAAAAACGCTGTAGAGATAGTCATGGAGTGTAACAACGCAAAAGATATTACAGAAAAAAAGAAAGAAATATTAACACATGCAAAATAACAGCGAAATGTTTAATTTATGTACTACATTAACTTCTCTGACGAAAAATTGTACCACATTCAATGTGCCTGCCGTTTTTAGAGACTATACCATGCATTCTCCGTACATTTCTAACAGCCATATGCAACACATCACGAAGAATATTCCGCGTTATATGTACATCAACAATGTGTGTGTGGTTCCCTATAATCTCTCTCACTCTCTCAATCAACGATTACAGATGAAAAATTTATTACCACCTATTGTAACACAGGTTTAGTCTCCTGCCTGGATAAACTGTCAGTGTTTCTGTTTCGAGCTTAATAACCCTTTTTAAAGCATTAAACGATAAACCCCCTATGTAGCTTCTGTTGGGTTTTAAACTCAAGAGGAACTGTGGTTGATTAAGATAATACAGTTTAACCAATAATGCTCTTTCAGGTAAAGCGAGTCGTATATTTATTTGACATGGCTCACTTCAACTGAGAATATTATTCTTCGGAGCTGTCTATATATGTTTTTATAACACACATTACAGGTGCGGCTGTCATATATGAAAGCATAAGTTGGGAATTTTTCTTTATACTTGTGCTTTATAAGCTACTAAAGCGCCAAAAATGCATCTATCAGTGATTTTTTAACGCACTTTTATAAGTTTCACTTGTACGTAACGGAATCTTTGAACTCGAATTTTACCCACTTTAAGAGGTCAGATAAATTTGAAATTTTGCACACTTGTCCAATGCCGATGACAATACAATAATTTCATAATTTTGTTTCCTTGTCCTGATCAGGATCATCAGGAATAGCTATTTCAAGATTTCGCGACTAGTTCCATATACCATTTACTTATTTGGTGACTAAAAGATTATTTTACACCCCTAAAAGTGTTCATTAAGTGAAAAAAAGGGAGGGTGCATCGGCAATTTCTTACCGTAAAATATTGGCTAGTTTTTCTGAAAATGGAAATAAAAAAAAAAGACTCGCGCATGCGAAAAAGAAATTATGCTCTAACTGCTAAACTCAGACATAAAATCTGTTTTTTTTTTAAATTTTCTTGTCGGATCTATGAAATGGAACATCATTCATTGCTTCATTTTACCAAAACAGCAGAGAATTGATTCCGAGGTCACCGGGTTAAGTAATTTATCACAAACCATTCGATTCAAAAAGGGTACTTTTCTGTCTAATACTGATGCAAGTTTCAGAGAGAATATTGAGCTCTTTATATAGAGTAAAAAATATAATTAACTACACCTTCATCCGCATGAAATAATCCAACTTAGCTCTTCCAGATTTCCTTCAGTTATCTGATCCTACATTTTGCAAACCAGGCCTTATCAACGCACTGATAAGATGCCAAAAGGTATTCCAGACTCTAAAAAATGCACAGTTAAGATTAATTCATCAATGAATAAATTATAGTTTAAAAAACTAAAATTACGTACTTTTATTGAAGAGCGAACTAAAAAATAAAAAATAAATATAGTTTTAAAAAATTAAAAATAAAAGCTTTTATGGTTAATCGAACTAAAAATAAAAAAAAAACTCTTAGAAAAAGAATAAAATAATAAACGATAAAGTTAATGCCATTGTGGTAAAAGAGAGCGTGAGGTGTTTTATACTATACATTTTTACACAAACTCAGCATTTCGGAATAGAACTAGTAACAAATTATTATAATTGATATATGGAGCACCCCATGCTTTTACCACAATGACATTAATTTTAGCGTTTATCATTTTATTCTTATATAGAGAATTATTTTTTAATTTTAGTTCAATTATTCATGAAAGCATGTTTTTTAAAACTATATTTTATTTTACAGAGTTTTATTTTCATATTATGACTTTCTGTACCAAAAAAAAAGTTAACCTGTACACATGATAACCAGGATTTAACTTTTATGTTGGGTTATGTTAATTTTTGTATTAAAGTACTATAATTGGTTTGTATTGTTTCAGTTGATAAATATGTCTCTAATAAGAATATGGAACAAAATTTCCTGCATGAAAGTGATAACACTCTCTTGGCTGTCTAATTTTTTCAACAAACTGTTGACAATTTATTAAATTTAATTGATAAAACGTACAATGATAATAAAGCTTAATCATATCAATAATACATTTATATACGCTTATTTTTAAAAAAAAATACTCGTAGCTGAGTTAGATTTTTTTGAATTGCGTCTGTCATCTGTAATAGAAAGATAAAGTAAGATAGAAACACCTGATAAAATGTGCAATTAAAAATAAAAGTCGCAGTTAATGCATTTAATTTCTTTATATCCTTTTTAATTTCAAATTTAAAAACAAACACAAAAGTATAGTAATTTTTCCTTGCGAAAATAAATCACTTTCAAATATTTCTATAAGCAACAACGTACTCAAGAGATTTTGAAATTTAAAGAAAGACATATACAATTCATCATAAAATTGTTTGTTCTTTATTTTGAATTCAAAATGTCATTTATCATTCTTTGCGTGCGAAGAGATTCAAATAACAATTGTTTGGAAATGATTCATGAAATCGCTATTTATCTTAAGATAATATCTTTAAGTTTTGACACACACGCACATGCAAAATTATAAATAGTTATTTTGGTTTTTCTTGTTTCATTCACAAATCAACAATTCAGAAATATTAATCATGATATTGAGCTTTGTAGTTTTGTAACTTAATTGTTTTGTTATGTAATGCACTTGTTTGTTTTAGTAACTTATTTCATTTTATTATTTGATTATTTTGTAACTTTTGAGGGTTTTTTTTGTATTGTTTTGTTGTCATTTATCTTATTTTGCTTGTTTTATTTACTTCTGTGAGCCCCACGGCCTTATTATTTAATGCCTTCAATAATAAAAATATATATACAGGTGGTTAGAAAAATAATGGAAACATTTGGATTTGTAAAGAATCCTTTAGAGTAGTATGGTGTAGGGCCACCTTTGGCATGTAATATAGCTTTGATTCACCTAGGAATCGATTCATAGAAATGTGAATAGTGTTCAGTACCATTGTACCATTCTTCTTGGAGATATTGTGAAATTTCTACGTGAGATGCTAGTACAGCATACCTATTCTATTTTAAATGGTCTGATATAGACCATAGCGGTTCCATTATATTGAGATTAGGTAACTGTGCGGGCAGAAGTTGAAAGATATTTAAATTCAATCTCTTGTACATCAAACTATGACTGGTAAAATCCCGCTGCAAGGATAAGTATATTATTTTCCTGAAAAATTCCCTGTACTGCAGAAAAGAAAGTTTTGCATCATTGGAAGGACTTGGTCAGCTAAATTTTTCTATTCTTCTCACTAGTGCTCCTTCCTTTCAGGGTTAGAAAACCAGGAATGATCCAACTGGTCCAGCAAAAAACCACGGCATGGCTGCCAATAATACCATGGCAGGTCCACCTTAATGCTTGACAATCGAAAGGAGACAATCACGATCATACTTTTGTGCAGGTGTGTGCTTCCAAACGTGCTTCTGTTGTGTAGCAGGGAAAAGTTTTATTCGTCATTACTATTTTCCACATATCAATCAGTCACGTTTTTTGAGTGTGCCATTACTATTTGGATAGCATTTGCCATTAACATTTGTGACAAATTGTTGGAGAATTCCTGTTCTGATATAACTGTTCTGTTTATGAAGGTGCCTTCTAACTGTAATCGTCGACACTAGACAAGCTAGATGGTCACTTTTGCTGTGGATGTTCGCTTTTGAAACTTTACAATTCGCTTCAATACCCGTCGATCTCTTCCTATGAGCTTCTATTTTCATCCACTATTTTGCTCTGCTGGGCGTGTCTTGTCGCGCTGTGAGTATGCTGGAATGACTTTAGACACTACACCTCTAAAAAAAGCTTAATATTTGATATGTTTTGTCCACACTTGGTCCAGCTAGATGGGCTGCCACAATTTGGCATCTTTGAAAATCTGAGAGGTCCGACATTTTTCGCTTTTGAAAAAAATCCAAGACATACAAAACTTCAATAAAGCTACAACATACTATGAGAATATACACATTTCTATTTATAAAAAAACCCGGTAGCTATTATTATTATATTTTAGTGCTTACGAAGTGGATTAAAAAATGTAACTTTTATCCACAGGTGTTCCAATTATTTTGATAACCACCTAAGTGTATAGTTATATATATATATATATATATATATATATATATAATCAACATTAATGTATGCAAATAGTTATAAATCTAAGTATAATCAGTCAAAACAGTAAGACATATTAGCCACAGTAGTACAATAGCAAACTCTTGGCCTTAGGAACCAAGCTCGCAGGTTTAAACAAAGTTTTATGACAAGTCAACCTTTACCTGTACAATTTTCATTCTAATCCAGGCTAAGTACTGATATATAATTACAAATTGCTATTAAGTATTATTATGGTATCCGACTACCCAAAAATTGTCAATTTTGCCAGCAATTGAATTTTTTATGATATTATGTTATAGATCATTTTAAGCTTTACAAAAGTAGCATGTTTATTAATTTCCATTCACTAGAACAAAAACTACAAGAGTTTTAGTGAAAGCAGATGCCATTACTTTAAGCAAGATGTCATACATTAAAACGCGTTTTACTTGAAATATGATTTTTTTAAATGCTCAAAGGGGCCAGAGATTGCTCAAAAATTTTGAAAATAATTAACTGAAACTTTTTGTGTATGTTATGTATGATAGTAGAAATGTTTTAAAGTTCAGATTTATCAATCACTCTTTTATTACAAAATTTTCAGTCCCTTATGTTAATATAATTACTGTTATTTTAAGCAATTTCATATAATACCTAAGATAAAGTGCACTAGTAAAAATTAAAACTGAAGGTCATTTCAAAAATGAACAAAATAGCAACACATCAGAATTGAAAAATTGAAAATTTATTTATAAACTTTTGGTACAGAATGGGCCACGTTTATGTTAATTTTGTAAGTTTTTACCAAATTTTTCCCATTTCAGTAATAATAATTTCTTTTCTCTTCTTACCTTTAGCATATTTTTCTTAAAATGTACTAAACAAATCTAAAAACCACAAAAAATAACCCATAACTCGATTTTTTTTAAAAAAAAAAGTTATCGCAAGTAGTCGGATACCTTAAAACAGTGTTTCTCAAACTGTGGGGAGTGCCCCCCTAGGGGGGCATGATAACTCTACAAGGGGGTGTGAATGAATCGAAAAGTCGAAAGCAAAAGATTATTTAAAAAAATTATTAATTTATTGAAGAAGCAAAAAAAAAAAAATACATTCTGACATAATAAAAAATATAAAATACACATTTACACTGATATAACACACTTATATATGTATCAGTACCGCACAATGTGTTTTATAATTAATTTAACGGTACTAAAAGTAAAGAAAAAGTTTAATAATTACCATGACCCTATAGGCATGTCATAAAATTATATACAAAATTTAATACTTACCTTGATAATTTGTACGGTTTATAATTTAAGTTGTATCTCTACGTCAAAGTATATTATTATAGAATTCAATGCATTGTTATTTTATGGAAGGGAGGTGCGATAAAAATTATGATTGAAAATTGGGTCGCAAGTGTAGAAAGTTTGAGAAGCACTGCCTTAAAATCATGTCAACGCGTTTTGCTGCGTTTTGCTTTATTCAACAATTCCCATCATTACTCTCGGTTCAGCAAGCAAATATTCATGGCAGATAATTCGTCATCGTATATTGGAGTACGTACTCAATGCCTACAAACAGCACTCGTATTAATTAAATATCAAAACAATTCGTCCATATGACATAGCTGAAATATTAAAAGCATTCTTCATGCCCCATCTGTGCTCTCATTATTTCATATATACCCAGAGGGATTCTTACATTTATTCATCAACAAACAAAGAATCTGCTCAATCCATTCATCATGCCAACTGGGATTAATATCGTAATATTTTATTTCTTCCATGTTCTAGGATGTCATAAAAGATTGAGATCAGTGCTGGAAAAAGATTCGCTTTCTTTTTACGGACGAGTTTTATTCCAGTGGGTGGCATCACAGGTAAACATGGCTCCTGTGTAAGATTTTTGTGTTCTTAGATAGTAAAAATAAACGAGAGAACGGGGTTTGATGGATTTCTTTTGCAGCTATTTGGTTTTCAATGTTGTATTTATATGTATGTAGATAATTCATTGCAATTCACAGCCGAAAGCTATAAATTATTTTAAATTTATATTTGATTGTTTGTAATTATTTTTTCTTCAAATGATATAATAGGAATATAAATGAGAATAATTTTAATATGTTTTTATTGCAACCAGAAATGATTGTTTCAATTTTTTTATTTTCTTTATTTACTTAAAGGAAATGTGCACTACAAAAAAAAATACTAAAAGAAAAAACTCATTTTTATAGTTAATCGAACTAAAAAGTAACGTTTTCGCTTTTGAGTTGTAACTTATTTTTTAGTCGCCGAATATGGAATTAGTCGCCAAATCTGGAAATGAGATCTGTAATTAGTCGCCAGATCTGGAAATCCGAAATCGTTAATCTTGATGATACTGATGAGGACAATGGAATTAAATTATTAATTTGTTGTATTGCCATTGATCCTTGACCAGTGTGCAAACAATTTCGAAATAATCTGACCTTTTAAAGTGGGTGAAAATGGAGTGTGAAAATTCCGTTACATACAGGTGAAGTTAATAAACGCGTGTTAAAACACCAATTACAGAGCGAATGATAGGAAAACAAACAGCAAAACACGAAATGTCACCAAACACAATTGTAGAGATATAAACAGTTAAAAAAATAATTAATGAATAAACACAAAAAACATAGCACAAGAAAACACACAAAAAACATTGAGAATAAAAATTAATTTATGTTAAGAGTTAAAAAAAATAGAATTCTACTTTTAAAAACATCAAAAGACATTAAAAATATCAAGCAATTCATTAAACCTATAAAAAAATATAAAAAATGACTATAAAAAATGAACACAAGAAAGATCTCTTCATGTTTCAAATTCGGAATATGAAATGTTTACGTAAATAAAAGGAGGATAAATACTGCGAATAAATATATATATTTTTTATAAAACAAGTATCTCATTAATCTGTTTTGTGTGAATCTTTTCAAGAATTTCTATTTTGTTTTTATAATGAAAGTCCTAAATAAGGCTGAAATATTCGTGGTACGAGCGAACAACAGTAAAACACGAAATTTCTAAAGGAAGCTCATTGGAAATGCTCCAGTTTTGCGTTTGATAAATCCAAGTTAAGCCATCAATGTATTGTGTAAAATTAAGTCTTGTGTTATATAAATGTAACGCTAAGATCAGTAACAAAATGAAACAAGTTAAAGAAATGTCTTTTTCAAAATTTTCAACAAAAACATGCTTTAAAACATGCTTTACCAAACACTAAAAGTTTACCAAAAGCTAAAAAAAAAAACAAAAAAAAAAACTCCACCTTTTTTTTATACTTTAGAAATTAAAATCAGACCTACAGAGGGGGGGGGGGGTAGGGACTGCAATACTGGTATTTTGAGTCGTTTGAACAATTTTGTAATACAGGTATTCAGAAGTTTAATACCGAATACCGGTATTTTGAGACATTTGTACCGGTATTTACAAGTTTAATACCGCTTTTTTGGTATTTAAAAGAAATTTTTTAAAATGTCTCTGCTATATGTCCAGGGATCGCCAATATAACAAAACATAATACGTTTTTGTTTTTATGTCTCCCTAACGAACGAAGTTAATTAGACTGTGAATAGAAAGTTGGATCGTTCAATGAAGAGAAGTAATAAACTATGCTAACCATCCAATCAGGAGGGTCAAAACAATCCTATTACAGCTCAGAGAGACACTGCACTTGCGCAGCATTCGTAGCTGATATTCGTATCTGTGTAAACAAGGTGTAGTTGTGAAGAATATGCGTAATATTTCAATTTTTTTTAAAAATTGGTGAGTTCGTTATTCACATTTTATTTGCATATTATACAGTACAATTGATGTATTGTGTTTTTAAGATCAAATTTCAAAATTTTTAACAATACCACAGACTGAAAAGTGATATTTACTTCCTTTTTTGTTATTTAAATAAATAAGATGTTCCTTTATTTTTTTGTGATTCCTTACATATTGTTTTAATTTATGTTAAAAATTATTTTTTGTGATGTTTAAACTCTTTAATAAAACTGGTAAATAAAACAAATAAACTCTTGTGTTTTCTTTCTTTTACTAAAATTTCTACTACCAGTATTAAAAGCGGTATCCCGGTATTAAGATCTAAGAAATACTGAATACCGGTATTGAACTTTTGGCCCAATATTGCCTCCCTGGGGAGGGGGGAGATTAAAAAAGAAACAATTACAAAAACTCAACAAGGTCGAAAGTTGTTTACGGTTACTTTAATAAAATTCTCAATGTTCAACCTGTATTACAGAATTGGCTATTACTTATAAATGCATTATTTAGAATAGTCAGTTTATAAATCAATAATTAAAAAACAATGTATTCTGAAAAAACTAACTACTATATTTCGTATTTTAAATATCCAAAAGGTGTTAATTTTGGATAGAAAAAATTTTGATTCGCAATTTGAAATCGAATGAAATTCGGACGAAAGCTTTATACTTAAGAAAAATGTCTGATTCGAGCAAATTTCTTGAGGAAAATATTTCTGTTCTACTTTCTCGATATTAGTTAAAATAACTCCAAAAGACTGAAAATTTACATGTTAATCAAACTTATCATGAAAAATTGTATTTTATTAAAAAAGAGGCCCATTATATAAATTGAAACGTGTTGATGCGGTTGCGGTTGAAATAAAAAAATCATGAAAAAATTTATTCAAAGAATCAATAGGAGATTAAAGTTAAGTTAAAATGAAGGTAGAGGATTATGTCCGAAATATGAGTTTTTTTAAGTATTTTACACACGCAACTTTTAAAATCGCAGTACAAATAGCTTGAGAAGAGACACTTCAAATAACATCTTTAAAATAGAAGAGATATCACATAATACATACTTATAATATAAGAGTTAAATTGTTTATTGAAACTAAAGATCATACAAAGTTATATTCTTGGCAATATGAAAATCTATTGATTAAAATAAAATGATTCCTTCAAAAAATCAAAACAATTCACAAACCAAAATTTGAATTTAATGTTGCAGGAGTCAATATAAAAAATGTTTTTGATCTTTGGTGTTTGCGATGCACTGAGATATATCGTATATAAGGTTATTCTCTCAAAGTCATTCATATTGAGGAGTGTAAAATGTTTAGTCTCCCATCCGGTATAGTGGTAAACGAGGCTGACTGCTGTGCCGTGGACCAACGATAAGCAAATATGCTCATTAACGATTACAAAATAAGTAATTAAAAATGTAAGAGAGATTTATTAATACAATTTAATGAGAGAAAATTCGTTAAAAAATGTGGTAATTTCAAGAGCATTAGACAATTATAACTAATTATTTAAAAAGTAAATTCCAAGAGCATTTCAAAACGCCACTAATGAAGCTTCGGTAGCAATTTCAAGCTAATAAATTAATATACTCCCATTAACAATGCGAATTGTATTTCATAATTAATTTCTGAAAGTAATGCGTCAACGCAATGTGTGGTTCCACACATTAATTTTATTTTAATAATTATCTCTTAAATTGTAGTATCTCCGAATATATTTATTTTAAAGTGCAGACTACATTCTATGAGATATATTATAGTAGCAATTTCCAAAAGTAGATAGGGCTGTTGGTTATCACAAGACACATTTCCAAATTTTTAGAAATTTCTAGTCAATCGTCCGATAAACTGGCACTGACTGCTGTGCCGTAGGGCTTGGGTTCGAATCCGGAAGAAGATGTGGATGTTTGTAAATGTATAGTGTCTTCGAGGCATGGGGGTACTCTAAATGGCCGTCGAGCTGCAAGTCATTCCGTGAGGTTGGTAGAAGGGGAAGGGAGGTGGGAGGCCTCTGATCACACCCAGGGTGTTCTACCTCCAAATTGGGGTGGAACCGAGCCAAAAACGTACCGTCTCCTACATGGTGGTCAAAAATACGGCTAACGGCAGGCGTACATCTTGCCCCCTGCCGTGATGATTTCCGCGGGCCTTCGTCTGACATCATCAGACAGGTGGCACTAGTAACAACAACAACACTCAAGTTTAAAATATAGCTCTTTATACCAATAGAAAGTAAAATAATCATTAAAAAGATGACTTGAACAAAATTGTCATAGAAATGTATTGAAAGAGCAGCTCTTATGCTGAATTAAATTTTGTTATCAGATAAATCTTCCCAACGACAAATTATAACATCAAAGAGAATATGATCAATATATATATATATATATATATTATATATATATTATATATATATATATATTTATATATATATATATATATATATATATACAGGGTGTTTCATAAATGATGGGAGTAACTTTAAGAGGTGATAGTACACATCAAGACGAGTAATAGTAAATAGGAAACCAAGTGTCCCAAACGTCTTCCGAAGGAGAAAGGAGCCATCAAAGTTTAGGGTCCTAAATTTCAAATGATGATAAAAAACGGGAAAATGGATCGATTCATTTGCGGTTTTCACTAAAATCATTCTTTAAATTAGTATTTTCATTAAAAAAAGTTTTAAAGACAAAGTTAAAAAAATGCCGTTAGAGGGCGCTCTAGACTTTGGAGTACCGAACAACTACCTTTTACCAGTATTTTTTTTATTTTGTTAAATGTTTACAAAAGCTTAGATTTTAACTTGAATTTTGAGCGCAAAATTGAAACCATCGGGAGCGGTTAAGTGGCGCAAATGTAACCGCGTTTAGGGAGGAAAAATTGAAATGCTCGTATGTAATGATCAAAATAAAAAAACGATAAAGCAAACTTTAAGAGGCGATAGTACAACATAAAAACAATCAACTTCGATTAGAAAATGCATGATTTGAATTCAAACGCAAACGTGCTAGAGCATCTTCAAATTTTATCCATGCAAGCGTTTTAGCTGCAAGATTCTGGAAGAAGAACATGAAATTGTGATATGGGGAAGAAGAAGAACGCATATGCAAATTGTTATTAAGATAAAAGCCATTGACCCGAGTGTGCAAGTGTAAATCACGGAACAAACGTAACGAAAGATGTTGCCCTTCACTAATCAAGAAAAGGCTGATATGCACTTCATCTACGGAACTGCAAATGGGAATAGTGCAGAGGCGCGACGATTATACGGAAAAAAGTTTCCCAACAGGCGGTTGCCCAATGATAAAACATTTGTGCGCTTGCACAGACAGTTGTGTGAGACAGGATCCTTTTTTTGGTGCACGTTCAAATGCAGGCTGTGCGAAGTCTAACAGAACGGTAGCCGTGGAAGAAAAAATTCTGGATATGGTGACTGATCATCCAAATACAAGCACGCGAGCAGTGGCTAGTCAAATTGAAGTATCACCCTCCACGACATGGCGAGTACTAAAGGATGAAAGTATGCATCCTTTTCATGTCCAACGAGTCCAGGAACTG
>BMAO01007661.1:19396-31880 GCA_019973975.1 Trichonephila clavata | reverse complement strand
TACAAACAATACCGAAAAACAAATAAATGTGTTTGACTAACAATCACACAAACCGTTCGACCGATTCCCGCTTTTTGACTGAAGGAGTAATGATGTTGTACGGTGGTAGTTCTAGGTCTATACATAGACGACGATCATTGCAACCATCCAGTTGACATATCATCCGAAATTCCCAGTTTTTCGGTGAAGACAACCGGAAATAATATTCGACCGTAGGAACTATTCGAATCATAATCTTATTAAGGTTGAGTCGAGATGAGACGAGGTCCCCCATTGCAGCTGAGGCCCTGGGCCCGAGCTCAGTTGGCCCATGCCGTAGTTGCCTTATTGATTACAGTTACACAAGGGAACGTAACTTTTCAGAATAAGTTTCAAGGCTTGAAATACGAAAAATACCGATTACTTTTGCATGAACTCAATACTTTTGGATCTGAACTGCTGTAGACATCGCGTTAATAGTTAAAAAAAAAAACACTTTTTTTCGATAACAATAATTGTAAATGCTATGCGTCTGAATTTTTCACGGAGTATCGTCACTTAATAACATAATACCAGCTTTCAATCAATCATGGAAAGTAGTAGAATCTTTCTTTTTCGAAACGAGGCTCACAGAATTGGAGAAAAGGGATTGATTGGGCTGCCCGAAGTCATTAGGGGGCTGTCACTTTCTGCATGTCATCTGTTAGTGTTTCTATACAACTTTCTGTGTACTAGCAACAACTTTTTTCGTGAATGAAAATCAGCTAAAGTAACGGATTCTATATTTATCAGTGACTGGAACAACACGTCAGGATCTCTAAAAGCTAACTATCAACAAATCTAAAGCATTTTTAAGAAAAATATTTCATTCACATTTGAAAAGTGAAATCAAATTTTGATAAAACTTGATACGATGTACTGTTACACAATATAAAATCTTTTGGTCAAAAGGTGCCGAGAAAAATGAGATGAAAAATTTTTTGAGACCGAGCCATACATTTCTTAATAATTTCATTCTTTTCATTCAGAGGCATATACAATTTTTTTTTACTGTATTGTAAAAAACACGTAAGCGAAAGGGCTGAGGCGTAATCTCCTTGCTAAAAATTATAACCCTAATCTAAGGGTAGGGTTTAAGTCTTGATTGCTTAGAAATTATTACAATACATGAATGGATTCATAAGAAAATTATTTTTTGTGTAAGTTTTTTTACTTCAATCTAATACAAATTATAAACTAAATATATCACTATTTAACATATTTTTGAAAATTAAATTCAGTGTTGGTGAAAGCAAGTAGGTGGAAAATGGTCAAGTGCAAGTTAACTAAAGCAATAGTTCACTTTGGTGGTTAGTGTTTAGAGTATTTTCTACTCATAAAGTGTACTTTTAAATATGTCACAGCAATAAGGACACCCAATATAAAAGTAAATTATTGATTTTTATAAATTTCCCCGTTTTTTATATCATAAATCTTTATAATGCATGTCTAGTATCGTATGCTGTAAATTTAACTTATTAGTGAAATGTACATTTCCATATTTTTTATTTTGTTACACATAAAAATGCTTTCTATTCAAAATGATCTTAAACCAAAAATACTTTGAGATAATTACAAGCATAATGAGTGTGTGTAACATTCTATCAAAAATATTCAGTGTGTGATGAATATTGTTTGGGAAAAATACTCATTTATATAATATTTATGCCAAATGTACGATATTATGTCCACTCTTATTAGGTATTTAATCAGCAATAATTCGTCAACACAAATGCCTAGCAATTTAATTCCCCTACCAAGTTTTTTTCATTATTTATGATAATGTATTATTTTTCTCATAGTCACTTACATTTTTACAAAACGGACATTTTTCTTTTATTATTATTTGGAAAAAAAAAGATATATACACTGGTGTCCAAAAGTTAAGCATAAATCGTAAAATGCGAAAAATATGGAGTAAATATTCGTAAAATTATTCCAAATTTCTTGCGGATATTAATTGGGTGAAGAAAAACATTGGGTTTATGCAAAATTTCAGTCGACTACGTCCTGCGCGAAACACCGGAGCATGTCGGAACGCGGAGAAACGATTCACGCAGCATAGGCAGTTCAGACAAGTTTCGTGCAACTGCTGAGCGAAGGAACGTTGTTAACCATCAAACAAAATGAACGATGGCACAAAGTCGCCAATTGGACATGTTTACGAAAGGAATAATCGTTGGAATGCTGGAATCCTCACGATCACAAACCGAAGTGTCTCGAATTCTGAGTGTGAACCAGTCTGTGATCTCAAGACTGTGGCAGAGGTTTCAAAGAACGGGAGATGTTACCCGACAACCAGTATCAGGTCGACCAAGAGTCACAACCCCTCGCCAAGACGATATCTGATAATAAGTGCGCGACGTCAGAGGGGCAGTACTGCCAGAGCACTGGGTTCGGCGCTACAGTCGCCACAGGAATACGAATTTCGAGACTAACTGTTTATAGGAGACTCAATCATGCTGGCCTCTATGCCAGAAGACCATCAGTTTGCATTCCCCTCAAGTCGGCGCATAAACGCACTCGTTTGAACTGGAGTTTGAAATATCTACATTGGAGTGTGGGAGAGTGGGCCAATGTGATGTTCAGTGACGAGTCCCGGTTTAGTTTGAGTAGTGATTTTCGGCGGGTAACGATATGGAGAGAACGTGGAACACGTTTTGAACCAAGAAACATAACGGAAAGACATCATTTTCCATCAAGGGGAATAATGGTATGGGCAGGCATCATGATGGACAGCCGCTCAGACCTCCATTTATTTAAAACGGGGTCTGTGACTGCTCAAATGTACAGAGACGAAGTTCTTGAGCTTTATGTTCGCTTGTTTCGTGGTGCTGTCGGTCCTGACTTCACATTCATGGATGATAATGAGCCATGTCACCGAGCGGTGCTGATTGATGATTTCCTTGAAACAGAAAACATCCAGCGCATGTCGTGGCCTGCGAACTCCCCTGATTTAAATCCTATTGAGCATGTATGGGATATGCTCGGGAGACAAATGGCAGTCTTTTCGCAACCACCAAGATCCCTTACAGAACTCAAGAGAGCTCTCCAAGAAGCTTGGAGCCGTTTGAGCCCACAACTCATTCATCATCTCATAGAAAGTATGGTAAATCGCTGTGCAGCGCGCCTGGCTGTCAGAGGTGACCACACGCCTTATTAAACTGCAGCATCAGTATTTTATTTAATGTTTTCCTTAATTTTTCTTTAAACTGTGAATCCTTGCTATGCTCAGTTTTCTTTCAAACTGCTACTTTGGATAATAAAAAGAATTATTATTATTCTTTTGATTTGCTTCCTTATTTTATAACCATTTTACACTCGCATATCACGTTTCCCGCCATTATGATTTACAGTTCCTTCTTTATTCACATAATTATCAATTATGCTTAACTTTTGGACACCAGTGTATACATAAGCATATTTTCTTGCTCCCCACAATATTCTTCTATCAAATGAAAGAGAGTTTCATGTATGTTCCAAGTTTCTACAAGTCCAGCTTATGAATTTAGTAAGCATCTTAGGAATGATTTTGATGCTGATTACTGCATACTGTTATTCAAAGGAAATTTGTTGAAAAATTTTCAAAATTTTACTGGGTTTTTTAATATTGTTTTATACAACATACTAGCTTTTACCCGCGGCTCCGCTCGTGTGATGTCTTTAAATAACTGTTAAGTCGTAATCATTATCATTAGAAAGTAAATAATATAATATGGTAATTTTTTTATTGCTTGAGTGGAACCAATAAAAATTAAAAATTCTAAAATTTTGCTTAGTTTTAAAAAAACTGAAAACGTAATTTATTATTATAATTAACAACAAATATTCAAAAACTTAAACTATTAATATTTTTAAAAATCGAAAGTATCTACGTTTAATATATAATTCCTCTTTAAAAGAACTCAAAACAGAATATTATTCTAAGATGCTACTGTATACCAAATAACATGTTCTTCCGTCAGTTGCAAATATGTGAAGATTTGGGCATTGGACTCACCAATCAGGCTACATATAGTTGGCCATGGGGAAAACATTGCTTTTTTAAATGCACCCTGCTACCTGAAATGTTGGCTTCGTTAATAGCAACAGTAAAACTGAAAATTGAACTTGTTTTGAATTGAAACGGTAGGTCAGTGGGATACTTGGAACTCGAGGTATGATAACACCATCCCTTTTCATGGCATATGTTCAAATATTGGCACCAAGTATATTCTGCATCAGTTTTGTGACTATGTTCCTTTACATAGTCGAGGAGCATCGAGATTTTGCATAACTGGTACATTTAGGATAAATTCTGTTACTTGATGTTACAATGCTAGAAAATCTTACTTTAATTCTCAAATAATCTCATTATCGAAGCCATTTCCGTCAACCACGTCTAGGGCTAATAATTCCAAAATCATGTAGCTTCTTCCTAAGCATTCTGAAAACCTTTATTGCGTTTCGTTGTAGATGTGTTCATTGAAAGGCATATTTGGTTGTTTTTTCGTCGCAAAATATCTTCCGCCATGTAGTTTTTGTACTTATTCCGAAAGGTCTGAGGATTAGAAAGACCGAAGATGAAATAAGTATTGCGTAAAGCTCCTTAATTTCCTCCTATTTCGGCGAGTAACATTGTATGGATGCCTCCATAGTATATCTTCAAAGTAGTACCTCCATGTAAAATATCTGGTTCAGTATAAGTGAAAAATTTTGTGCAAAATTTGAATATTGTATAATTAAGTCAAAAAATTCAAAGTAATAAATACTTTCAAAACTACTAAAGTAATCAAAGCTTTTTATGAAACTATCAATTAATGATACCATAGAATTTTCAATATCACGCGCACGCCATTCGCTGAAACTTTATTTCGTTTCCCTCTTTAAAAAGTGGGAGAAAATTTGCTTTAAAATATCTGGGATTGTTGGAATAGAGAACTTCTTCACCAACTTGGCGATATTTCTCAAAGTTTGAGTTTGACATTTAACAAACGTAACGTAATAAACATTAGAACGATTAATAAAAAACCATTTAAAAATTGCTTTTGTAAGATGCTATAAATTACAATATGTTTCAGTTATTTGTTATAAATTTGATAATTTTTTTATTAAAATTCCATTGTTAACAAATGCATAATTTTGCGCCAACTTGGCGGGGAGTAAGCAATGTCAACGTTTTACCCGCACAGTTCCCGTTCCTGTAGGAATATTGAGATAAAATATATCTTATGTTACTCGCTGATAATATAGCCTTTCCATTGGTGAAATAATTTTTAAAATCGGACCAGAAGTTCCCGAGATTAGCCGGAACAAACAGACAGACAGACAAAAATTTTAAAAATTGATTTTTTGATATAAGTACCGTATATACCTTTAAATGCATTCAGTAAAAAGCTGCTAATTTGAAATTACAAACAGACACCTCAATTTTATTTATTTGTATAGATCATTTATTTCCTGGTCTTTTTTTCTCTGGTATCCTTGAAATTCTATGAACTGTTAGCAGAAATAAATATGGAAATAAAGTACTGAGAATTCATGTAATCAAATTACAGATATTAATAAATGTTATTCATGGCAAATTTTGTCTTATGTATAAATCAAAATCATTATATTTATTTACTAGCTGTTACCCGCGACTTCGTTCACGTAGAAATTTACAAAAAAGTGTTTTGTTCAATTCACAGATCTTACGAAAACTTAATAATTCTGTATTCCACGTTAAGAAATACATACACGCTATATATATATAGAGAGAGAGAGAGTTTAATGTCATTTTTTACTTTGTGAATCAATGTTTTGTTTTTATATTTTTGTGTTCTTTCTGCTTTTTGGTGTTTATTGTTTTATTTTTTTTATTTTCTTTGTTTTTTGTTAATTTTTGTGTGGTTTTTTTCGTATAAATTTATTGAACATCCTCTCTATATACAGTATTAAATTTATTGAAAAATCTCTTTATATACAATATTTGGTGTACGATTTTCTTGAGCTAAAACAAAAACGCCAGTGGCATTCCTCGCACGTGAACATGCCACGTATAGTTGGCCATGTGAAAAGCAACTCTTAGTTAAATCTATGTCAACTTTGCTTAACGTTTGCCCTTGTGACTTGTTAATTGTCATAGCAAAGCTGACACTTACAGGGAATTGTAGTCTTTTGAATTCAAACGGGAAATTCGATGGTATTATGGGAATTCGTGTATAAGTACTATGTTACCTTTCCGCATCCGGATATTATACGACCTTCTATAACGTTTCTTTGCAATGACACTACTCGCAACCTAGTACCTTTGCAAAGTTTTGGTGGGTTTAAATTACGGAGTAGTATGATGGGAACGCCAATCTTAAGTTCTAGCTTGTGAGGAGGTAGACCAGGCACAATTATACTGTTTAAAAATTCTGTTGGATAACTAACCGTTTCATCCGGATTGCAAACTGTATTGATGGAAAGGTATGTTTGTGATTCACCAGGAAGCTTATTTAACATGCGCTGAATAAGCGCAGTAACCTGGTCGTTTATAGGTGCTAAAATGGATCTTTCACACAACCACGAATCTTCTTTTATATTGAGATTGTGAACATCATCATAAATGCTATGTTTTTTATCAAAATCTGAAATATTTTCATGAATAAAAACCTAACAATGTTTAACATCGATTTCTAATTATTATACTTAAAGTTCAGCTGTTAAAGTTTAAAACAGCTTAAATATAACGAATGAAAAACACTCACAATTAAGAAATTAAGAACAATTTGAATTAAGAAAAACAGAGAGGTAGAAAAATGAAAGATACCTTGAAAATTATTATTCTTCGATTACAATATAAATATTAAGCAAATAATAACTATTGTTTAAATGTGACTAAAAAATGTAAATAAAATAAATTAAATGTAAAAAAACTTTTTTAAGAACAAGCTTTTATTTAAACGCGCTAAAAAGAATAAAATAAACTTTTCCTTTAAAACTTTTTTTACTATCAACTTATAACGTCATTACACAATTTATATGATATAAAAGCTTGTCGCAATATTTAAGTACTCATATTTACTTAGTTTGAATTTTTAAAAAACCAAAATCAATCAGGTCAAGTTATTTATTTTACTTGTTTATCTACACAGGTAAATCTCGCGACAAGCTTTTATATCATATAAAATGTGTAATGACGTTATAAGTTGATAGTAAAAAAAGTTTTAAAGGAAAAGTTTATTTTATTCTTTTTAGCGCGTTTAAATAAAAGCTTGTTCTTAAAAAAGTTTTTTTACTTTTAATTTATTTTTTACTTTTTAGTTATCGCTGGACAGGTTTCTCAGCCTGTTCAACTCATTGAACGCTGGTTCGCCATCCCTGGTTTAGTTGAATTAATTCTCGCAAAAGGGTATTAGACTAAAAACACAATTCTTTTAAATCCGTAATTTTTAAGCAATTTTTCAATTTTTATGCAGATTTTGGCTAACATTGTTCTACACACGAAAAAAAAGGTTTAGTGAGATTATATCTTCATAAGTGACAAGTTATTAAATGTTTAATTAAAATTTTGACTATTTTTGAAAAACTTAAAGAATATATTATTTATTTGAAATATTTTGAAGATAAGGGGATGTATTTCTCTAACATATTAGAAGAAAATTTGAATTGTTTATTAAAAACTTCAAAAGGCGTTTAAATATTTGTATTAATCAATAAAATGCTTAAGACTAAAAACGCATTTTGTAATCAAAAAAGAAAGTTTTATCAAATAATGATAATTTTTTGCTGGACATTGAATATCTTCTACGTAAGAATCTATTTTTTTTAATTGCTCAGATCATCTTTAGAAACTTGATTTTGAAAAAATCAATAATTAAATTGAAATAAAATTAACAGATTCTATTTGTAATTAAATTTAAGGACGCATGTCGTAGTGTGTGTTTAGATTACTGGTGATAAAATGAGGTATATTTAAATTACTCGTAGGCTTAAAATTAGGAAATTTCTTTAAAAAATTACTTCATTTTATTGTAAAATTATTTTTTTTTAATCGAAAATATATTGCATTTCTAGATAATATTTTTCTCTTATTGTTTTCCTAGCGGATTCCTTTTTGATGGGTAAGATACATTAAAAAAATGATCTTTCCGATTCTGTAATTATTTTTTGTCTGAGTTTCATAGATTAAAGATAGATAAATTATTTAAAGAATTTCTTCAATACTCAATCTCAGTTTAACTTGGCAGTGTTGAGAAAGGTATACAATGTACCAATCTACTTGAAAAATAGCTCTAACTTTGTTTTGAATTTAAATCCAAGGAAATAGATAGAAATTTGTAAAAAAAATTGCATACGTTGTAGAAATTAGATTGTTTTTACGTTGTAGAAACGTAATTATTTTTTAGACAAAGTTAATTAATACTGTCAATAGCGCAACGTTATGAAATTCCAGTTGGCTGAAACCGATTTTCGACGCCAACTTTTGTCATTGTTGTAACAATAAAATTATTACAACAATGCAGATATAACCAAGTTGGCGCCCAAAACTAGTTTAACGTTTTTAATTAATATCTTTTTAATTAATTGCAA
The DNA here is from genome assembly GCA_019973975.1 of Trichonephila clavata. Lineage (NCBI taxonomy): Eukaryota > Metazoa > Arthropoda > Arachnida > Araneae > Nephilidae > Trichonephila > Trichonephila clavata. The sequence continues at coordinate 23,324 of BMAO01007661.1, read as the reverse complement.
TATCGGAATATAAATGGTCAAAACATGCATTGTCATCCAAACTAAACGTGTATACAAAATTTCAGCTCAATGGGAGGAAGATATCAGCTTCAAAATTGAGTTGCAAGATTCCACCCGAACAAATTACATACATACATACATACATACATACATACATACATACATACATACATACATACATTGTAAGTTAAATAAAAGCTTTTAATAAAAAAAGAGAAAGGATTAAAACTTATCAATTTTTTGTTTCTTGCTTTGCTTTTTGCTTATGAAGCCTTGATTTATTATTTTTAAAAGTGCATCCGAAACAGCCGATGCTCTACTTAACTGAACAGTGAGATAACTATCATAAAAAAAAATTATGGCACGTGTCAGCGAATTATGATGTGCGCGTAACACTGTTATGTCTCATGAAAAGAGCATCGGTCGCCAGTAACCAAAACAATGACTTCATTAGCTCAGCTTGGCGTTCAATTTGGCGTTCATCTTGGCATTCAGTTTCACGTTCACCCGTATAGTTTCCGTTCCCGTAAGAATACGGGAATAAAATATAGCCTATGTTACTCCCCGTTAATGTAGCTTTCCATTAGTGAAAGAATTTTTAAAATCGCACCAGCCGTTTCCGAGATTAGCCGGAACAAACAGACAGACAGACAGACAGACAGACAGACAAAAATTTTAAAAATTGGTTTTTTGTTATGAGTACCGTATATACTTTTAGTGCATTAAGTAAAAAGCTGCTAATTTGAAATTACAAACAGACACTTCAATTTTATTTATTTGTATAGATTATTAACAGAAAAATGTGTTACTTTGTTGGCAAGTGAGAAGTAAAAAAAAAAGCAGAGAGAACGATCAAGATACATTTATTAGAAAAACAAACACGCTTGAATATGATAATACTCAAATTTAGTTTACTTGAGAAGAATCGGAATGTGAAAGGAAAATTCGAAGCATATGAATTATTTTTTATAAATATGGAACAACATAATTTTAAAATATTAGGCCATAATTACTTTATAAATATATTATTTAACAAATTTGTGGAGTTATACCTCAGTTAATTTGTGTAAATATGAGTAATATAGAAAGCTTTCTTAAGTATTTTGTGTGTGAATTTATTTATTTTTAGAATGTGTTATTATGAAATAAGATCTTGGATATAAAATGTCATTGAAAATACCTTTTTACACTCATGCCAAAAATTAAAGTCACAAACATAAAATCTGCGAACTTTTTACTGTGTTGCCATGAAATTTGGAACAGAGACATATTATAATGTCAGAAAGAATACAGCAATATAGAAAAGATTTTAATTGTGAATTAAGATACAAGTCATATCAAAAAGTATGAACTGCTATACAAGCCTCACAACAAACTGCTATATTGTTTATGAGGGGTCAATAACTATATGTATTGTGACAACAAAGTGCATTTTCCCCAGAAGTGGGGCTTTTAATTCCCGTGGGGTCCTTGTAGGGGAGCTACGTTTAGAAATGGCTTTTCTTAGACCATCCCTAACATATTCAATAGAACTGTGATCCGAAGACTTCGAGTCTCAATCAATACGGCGAATATTCGCTCCTTCATGAAATTCATCAACAATATGAGTTCTGTGTGGCCGCGCAATACCGTCCATTAAAATGTGGCCATATCGCCCAGAAAAACTTCACATAAGTTTCAAGGATCTCATTCCTATAGTGCTGCGAACTGACAGTACCCGCATCGAAAACGTACAGTTGTGTACGATTACCCAATATTATGCCACCACGCACAAGGATCCTTTTGTCACCAAATCTGTCGATTTTTGTTACGTATGTGGGATGAAAACGAGCTCCATTTTCTCTCCAGGTGAAAACTCGAGGAGAATCTCTTTGTCTCATATATTTCGAATCATTACTGAAAAGAACAAGTCTTCAGTCTTGTAGTGGCATCCGTTGATGTTTTCAGCTCCTCAGCATTCTGTCTTTCCAGCTGTATGCAGTCGAAGGGACGCCGGGCATTAAGTTCTGTCTCTGTAAAACGACTGTGGACTATTTGTTTGGAAATTCTTCTTGCAGACTCAGCTGCAAGATCACGATCAGACTGAGGAGCCCTTGTCTGCCTATATCGTCATGCGCTAAATGCCAAGTAGCGATCCCTGCCAATGCTCTGTGCTGAACTTGGCCGAACTTCTTGGTGACAGTACCACTTGTTTGGAATTAATTTCATTATCGGAAGACCTCTTTCTGGCCACTTGTAACTATTGAGCCTCTTCCACTTGAGACTGGCCAGTTCAAGACTGCCAACGGCTCTTCATCTCAAGAAACAATCTACGCTATTATGAGAAGTTAATCTTACTGCCAACAGAATAAATGGTTTGTTTTAATACAATATTCACAAAGATGGAATCATAATTCCATAATGCTTGAACGGTCTCAATCCAGTAGTTATGTAAAAACTAATTCTAAACAACATCGTTTAATGAACTGAAGGATGATATTATACTACCCGTTCTTCAAAATATTTAAAATACAAGTTCTATCAGTTTTACTGAATGCATTTTAAAATTATGACGAAAAGCATGTTTGTGACCTTAATTTTCGACATGAATATACTTATTTAATCGCTGTTTTAATAAACATATTAATAGTTTTATCATCTTCATAATTTCAGCACCTTTTTGCAGGCAAAGGCTGACTTGCTGATCATTTTCCAGTTAATCCTATCAGTCATGATGGCCTCCCATTGGTTGATTCCCATTAATTTGAGATCCTTTTCAACATCGTCTAACCATCGTGTGGGTGGTTCCTTCAATTTTCGAAAAAGTTACTTTTTTTTAGAAAAAACATCGGCATATTTGCACAGATGGCCCAGCCACCTAATACGCGGTGCTTTTATAGTTCCCACAATGTCAGTCCTGCCATATTTGTCATATTTCCTGTTAATTTTATGATTGTACAGAATTCTCCACTCATTGTTCTCTTGAATAGGCTCAAAACCTTTTCCTTAGAATTTTTATTTCAAAAATAAGAAACTTGTCTTCCTTTGCTTTATTGAGGGTCCAACATTCACTTCCCTACAGAGAAATAGGCCAGATTAAATGTTTAAATATGTTCAAATTAGCGTTTAAACTTAGACTTGAATTGGTTTCTGAGGCCATGAAAACTTCTATTAGCCAAACCAAATTTTGTTGTTTATTTCCATTTCCAGATCGTTACTATATGAGATCAGAGTTCCTGAGGTAGTTTATCTTAATTATTAAATTTTTTATTATTATGTTTTTCTCATAGAAACTTTATAATTCTTATTTGCTTAATGAAAAGATGCAAAATATGGGGACACTTGCTTGTGTTCTTTCTTCTTTTTTTTTTTAGAATTTTTCTAGAGAAAAAATTAATTTACATTTCTCCTAGAAAAATTGTCGCATTGAGATTTGTTGATTTTTAATTAGCATCTCGAACTTAATGAAGTAACTTGATCAACTTTCCCAACTTTATGGCTTTTGCTTCTCTTCCGTATCGTATACAATGTTAAAATATTAAGTTTTCTCAGAATCATTATTGAACGTTTTAGAAAATGTATTTTGGATATTTTTTTACAACCTTTCATACTTTAAAATTAGGTTTCATTTTGTCATTTTGTAATAAAATTAATTAAATGGCAACATCACATCAATAACTCTTTAATTTCATCTGATTATGTTTTAAATTCTATACTTTTTAAGAAATTTCCCAACTCCTTAAAATAAATTATAGAAATTATTTAATGGAATAACGGAATTAATTATTTGTTAATTACTTTTAGGTGTTTGGATAAAAAATGTTCGATGCTTCTAGGCACAAAAGTACTTTATTTCTCTCTCGACCACATTACTTATAATCTGGAAGCCTTTCATATGAATTTCCATTGTACTTATTTTCTTTTTAGTTTTGAAAAAGTAAATTTAAAA
>BMAO01007661.1:0-19047 GCA_019973975.1 Trichonephila clavata | reverse complement strand
AATAATTTAACGTGAAGAAGTAGAAAATTAAGAGAAAAAGTCTGATTATTTTTAAAATTTGTGTAGATTATTTTATAGCATGAAAGTTTACATGAAGAAGTAAAATTTGTAATTAGGATGAATTATTTTCTCATTTTACTTCCCTTTTGTATTACAAACACATTTCAATCGAAAGAATTCAACCATATTCTATGAATATCATTTGGAAAAAATTTGAAATCTAAGATAGTGAGGATATGTTGCTTTTTGAATTTTTAATATGGAAGAAAAGTGTGATTTTTAAAACAGGTTAAAGACAGTTTTCAATTAATAACAGTAACAATATTTGAATAAAGGGACTCATGAATATTATATATGACACAATCTTTATTCGTAAATTCTAGAGAGACAACAGCTACTTAAAAACCATATCGGGCATATCCTAGCCCTCCAAGACCATAACCCCCATAACCAAGACCTCCATATCCCAATCCTCCATAACCTGTATATCCTAGACCTCCATAACCGGCATACCCAAGACCTCCATATCCGAGTCCACCATATCCGGCATATCCAAGACCTTCATGTCCATGGGCGTAAGGAGCATCAGAGATCAAGTGTACAGCTGCAGGGTTCTGGTTGGCGGTTCCAGGTTCGTTGGTCTTGACCTCTGCTCTGAAGCCACCGTGGTCAGCAACGTAGTGGACCTGTCTGCGGATTCCTCGGGCATCGGTAAATCCATAGCTTCCCCGGACGGCGTGTCCTCCATCACCAGATTCTTCTCGGTGCTGTTCACCATGGTGGTCCTTTATGCTGTAGCCAAATTTGTAGGGTTGAGGTGCATGGTGGTGGATGGGCTATAAATTGAAACATGGCTGTAGCATTTATCCATTATATCCATTAATGTATTAAAATATTTATATATTATCCAGTTTTCGATTGCACATTAATATACTAATTCTTTTTCTCCCTAAAAATTTTAAAACACTTCCAATTTTTGATTATTAGAAAAACAAACAGCATATTTAATTGAAAGATATTTAAGTTATGTAACTTATTAAAACTTGTACTCCAAAAATTCTGTAAGAAAATATTTGAGCACTCTAGAGGTTAGAATTTTAGTTTTGAAAATATTTAACACCGTATGATATTATCTCAGTTGCATTTTGATCTGTAATATTGCATTAAAAAGTTGATTGAATTCTAATTTATGCATTGAAAAAATTATCTACGTACCTCAATGTAAGAGGCAAAAGTTGTTGCAACAGCAACAGCCAAGATGAGGGCCTAGAAATAAAAAAAAATGGAATTAGAAAACAAATAAACAATGTAATATAAAAATGCTGAATACTGTAATAAGAGTAATTTTAAGAACTTCCTCGTGTTTCTTTAATTACAGATGCAATACGTAATATATATATATATGTGAATTTAAATCGCATTACTTTATTGAAAGGAGATATAACATTAATACATTAATAACAGCGCTTAAATCTGGTAATTTGAAATAAATGTTCGATATTCAACATGTTCATACATTTTTCTTTCCGTTTATCAAGAAAAATTTCACCAACTGTTTCATGTGATTGTTTTTAATTTTAAGTCATTTTTTTAATATTTTATTTATTATTCAATAAAAATGTACATGTGTTTCGTATTGTAACATATTTAGTTATATTTAAGTTGTTTTCCTTTATTTTAAACTATTTTTCCTTTGACTATTCAAATTATACAGTAGTTATAAATATTGCATAAGTTGAAAATTCTATTCCATATTATCATCGTCTGCTTTATTCTAATAATTCATGTAACTCTAATTTATTTGAATACTTAATTTAGGGATGATCTATAATCGTTTATTTTTAAAGTAATGTTGCTTAAGTTGGCATTTTTTGCAATTATTCTACATATATTTTTCCAGTCGGAAAAAAGGAATTGTAATACCTAATTGACGTTGGTTGAACTTAATAAGTGTTTAATTTTTGTACAGTTTCGAGGTCTTATCATTCATTTGGAGCTATTTTTACTCATTTAATTTCAAGAATGTATTCTGTACGTAGAATAATCTTATATATTAATACTATTATTTACAATACATTTGTGAACTAAGAAATTATAACGTTATAAAATTGGAAGTGCTAGCACCCAATAACTGATGATGCTTTTCCACTATGGCATAAGTAAACAAAAATGCTTATAAATTAAGATAAATAATTAAAATATAATATAAAAATTTTGCAAGTAGTCTGAGTATTTGCCCATATTATGGAAGCGCATGAAAATTTGTAAATTTTTGAGAATGCTGGAGATATTGAAATATATTCAAAGCTTAAAACACAAAGCTTAAAACAATTTATTTTTGAATTAATCTATTCTTTACTGTATATATATATATATATATTTTGCTTTTCATCTAATGTATTGCAATGATAAAATTAATATTAAACTTTAACCGTTACAGTACTAATTGTTGTTTGTGTAAAATGTTTCAAAATTTTAAGGATACAATTTTTAAACATCAATTTGTTTGTTATAATCTAAGTTATTTTCTGCTTCAAAACGCATTCAAAATTTAGAGTTTGGTCAAAAATATTATACAAAGGAAATCTTAATGGGTGCTTTTTTAGGGCATTCCTTAAATACTATATGATAAACTCTTTTCAAATTGAGTACTTTGAAGTGAATTTAATTGATTGTCTGTTAAGGGAATTTTAATACTGGTTCATTTTTTTTGTTAATTTTTATTCTTATTTTTGAAGTAACTAAAACTTAAATAACATTTTTGAATGTTAAGAACCAATTGAATTACTTACAATTATATCGGTAAATCATTGTTGGATTTGAATTTGTGCTTGTAAATCATAAACAATAATACTGTATCTGTACATCTTATGTCATCTACCGAGAAGTTCAGTCTCCAACGAACCATGATAAAGGTTACAACAAACAAAAGGAAGAAGTAAAAGTAAAGGGCAGGTCGCATTTTGGAGAGTTATGGAAAACCCTACGTAGAAAATATTCAATATTTAGCCATGTAATATATGGCGCCATTACCTGATAGAAAAAATTTAAGGATAAAAATTTTAAACTTCGTTTCAGTTTTCCCATATTTTGCCTCCAGAAAATAAATAAACTCAGGTTAGTTTTCTTAAATTTTAGTTTTACACTTATAATACTGGTTTATTTTAAGTTGTGTGCATAAATGCTACGTAACACCTTTTTGAATTTTTTTTCCGTAATTTTTGATTTATTCGAATGTTTTACAGAATTCTGGGCTTGTGTTAACATTTTGCATTTGGAATTTAAAGCTATTTGTTCCGAATATTAATATAGATTACTGGCGATTCTATAATCATAAAATAAAACTTATAAATTGATTACAATTGATTTCTTATCAATATTGATTCCAATTTTTATGATATTCTGAAAAATAAATTCAAATTTTAATAAAAGTAAAATCAATTAATTTATTTTTTACGTCAACTGATTGAATATGTTTTTTTTTGTGGCGGTGGCAACAAATTATATTTATCTTTTGTTGATTGGAAACGCATTGACTCAAAATATTGTGAAAATCATATTTTTCGGAATGGCAACAGTTGAAAATAATAATTGTATTAAATTTCGTTCTCTATTTAACCAATTAATAAATTTCTCAATATTAATTTTTCTAAACTGCTAAAATATAGCAGGTGATAAATTGATTAATGCTTCAAGTTATCTCATTATAGATGACAACCCATTATGTTTGAATTTACATCGTAAACTTACTACGTTATTGACCTCAGCAAATAATTTTTGCCCGGATCATTTATCATAAGCAAATATTTTAAGTGGAAAAATCGTTTGACTCAAAATTTTTCCAAAAACAAAACGAGTTACAACTAAACAGTTTTCCAAATAAATATTGCAGTCTCACAATTACCTTAATATTCTATAAGTAATATAATTTTATTAAAATTTTTCTTTGAAGTGCGTTTAAATTTCCTTGATACAATAATGGATTGATAAAATCTGGCTTAATTTTTAATGACTTTTACTTAAATCCAACAAAAACCGTAAGAAAACTTTTTCACTGATATAAATATTTTTAAAAAGTAAATTCATTATTGGTGAAAGCAGGCATTTTAAAAATGGTCAGATACAATGAGTTAATAGTTAAAAAAAGCACTTAGTGGCTTACCGTATAAAATAGGGTACATAAAATATCTGTCTTTAGTATACAAAAGAAAAAAAAAACATATTTCAGAGATAAAAATACAGCCAAAAGGCAACATATAATAGAAAGTTAGCTACACTGTTTTTACCTGAGAAATCATGTTGCGAGATATCTGAAAACTTGGAGCTCAAGTGATATCAAATGTCTCGATCTCTTTGTATTTATATCAACGATACAAGATCATTTAACAATGCCACCCAGGGATTAAAAAGTTCACGCCTGACTAACATTCTCACTCCCATGTAAACAAGAATGCTGAAACAACAACCGCAAGGAACGTTTCGCCATCATCACAAATGTGAACTTTTTAATGTGTTTCATTTCATCAGAAAAAGTTAATTGCAATGCCTGAGAAAGCTAAAGAATTTAATCGATCCTTTAGTTTCAGAGATATTAAGAAATCAAATCACTTAATCTTTCTGGAAAATGCCACAAGTATTGTTTAACTTAAACTGTTGCCAAAAGATTTTGAAATAACAAATATTTTATACGAAATCATAGGATTAAAAGAATTAAGAGGGGTGTTGAACCACTATAGGTAATTAAGCGCAAGTAAATAAAAAATAAAATTAGTTTAATTAATTCTCATTGCAATATCAGTGTGGTCTTCAAACTTTGTCGACTCCCGGAGCCCTTGAAATATAAGGAGATTCCAGAGAACACGATCCAAAAGCCTTACAAGAATATTAAGATGATAAAGTGTGTGTGATGTAGGTATTTTAAGTAAAGACAATAGGAAGTAATGTATATTTTATAAAATAAACTTTTAAGATAATACATTAATGTAATTTACTCATTAATTAGTGCTCCAGGTATTATCTTGCATTACATTATATTTAATAAGTGGAATATATGTTTGTATATTTTTACACAAGCTATCGAAATCTAGGTATATTTAAGCTATTTGTATTCGGCTTTTATATTCTGCGCCATTTGGCTTCTATATTTTGCCTTTGTTGCCACATACTTTAAGAAACATTTTAAGCTTAAATACATTATTCAGAATAGCATTAAGATGTGTATAACTGTGGGAGAAACTTCCGGTATTCTACGAACTTCCAACCTAAAATTTAAGTGGTGTTCCTGCTTAAATTTGGATTTTTAATGTCAAATTTGTAGACATGGTTCCTTCTCCTTCATGTGCAAGCCTTCTGATTGATCCATCCATGCTTAAAGTACGTGACTTTTACGAAATTTAAGATTTTATTTTATCGATAAAATATTTATTTCTATTTATTTTCAAAAGAAATGGAATTTGAGAATTCAATCTTTTATAAAAATTAAAATTTTACTGAAATTTTGGTGCTTTTATTAGCAAAAAGGGATCACTTGCGAAGCCACTGTTATAGTTCCACGGAACCCTGGTCAAAATAACCCTGGTATCAGATTAGTAAGTTCTTAGAGACATTGAAACATTCTGTGATAGTCTCTAATACAAAAGAAATAAGTTTAGACATTAATAAAGCCGGCTGGGTGACGTAGTTGGTTTGCTGCTGGCCTTCTGCACTTAGGGCTGCAGGTTCAATCCCGGCCTAAGTAGAGGGATTTACATGATGCAGAAATACGACAACACTCATGTCGTATGATTATGTGGCATGTAAAAGATCCCTTTAGGGCCTGTTTGTTTACTTCCACAATTCCAAGTGGATTTTACATCGACTATTAAAATCAAGACGAGCGACTACCTAGTTGTAGTTCTTTTCTAATTCTTGGATTTCACGCTTAGCGATCAACAATTAACCATTAAACTCACATATTTAAGGGAAGTACTTAAAAAGTAGTTGCATTTGCATAAAATCAAGCCATCTCTACTGAAAGCGGTTTTTAAACTAAAAAAAATATTTTCCCCAAGAGATTAGTAGAAGAACCGGAATGGTACCCGTTACAGATCTTTAGCTAATCCCACAAAAAGTAATTGAGACATTGAAGATTTTGATAGCGTGATGTCCAAGCTACAATACAACCACGCCCAATTCATTGGCTGGGAAATGGTATAATTTCACACGCTTCGTATATCAAGATAGTTTATCCTATTCACGATGGAGCTTCATTTTTATCGTAACCACATTACCTGCGGGGTGTTGGGGGGGGGAGCCTTGTGTTCAACACATTTGGTATTTTTGTTGCAGAGATGTAAAGTATTTTCCTCTGTCAATGTATTCTAGCAGAAGATAAGATTCGAGTGAATGGTAACCTTTTATTCCTACCCAAAATTGATAGAAAAGCTTCACTGATGCGCATGTGAATGAGTGGTATGCGGATTAACATGGTTCATTATATCGATTAGCATAATAAGTTTTCATTAAAGTTTGTATGGGCTAAGTTTCCAAATGCGCCAGCACCTTTGCGTTCTAATTCCGAACATGCTTTCTTTGATGAAAAAAAAGTTGTGGTTTGTGAAAGTGAAAACTGTTTGGATTTGTGCTATCAACTTTTAAAATTTTGTCCATATTTTATGAAGCACCTTTTGTACATCTATATATATTTATTTGTGTGTGTGTGTACACAAAAGTTGATATATGTATATACAGTCCAAAAGGTGGCGAAATCGATGGAGAAAAATCTACAGTATAAATACCATTTCCTCAATAACAAGCTTAAAACTTAAAATTTTTACAGTCATTATTTTTACATCATAATTTAGGCAGAATAATTTATGTACTATATATTTACCATTGTAACCTTATTTGGTTTTAATAGGTCAATCAAAAATTAATTATTTTCATCGCAAAATTTCTTTATAAATCTGAAAATATTAGCTGTTTTATCTGAAAAAAGTATTCTGTCGAAGTTTCTGTTTTTAAAATAGAATTATATTCATACTGACCCTTCACTCACCGATTCAATTACTCCCAAATCAACAATAATCCCCGTCTCATCTGGAAGCAATATAAAATTGTTTCAAAAAATTATCGAGATTTAATCGTTAATTAGAGGGGTGGGCGGTGAGCAATAACAAATTGATAACACTGCGGATATTTTTAGTTTTCATTTTTCCTTTGTAGCCTTAAACTTTTATACTCTTAAAATTGATTTATTAATAGAATAAATCAAAAAATTAATGATTTAGGTTTTTATAGTTTATACATTTTTTAAAATGGAAACCAGTATTCTCATACGTAAGTGGTTGCAAGAAAATGTATGAATTTTTCTAATTTTCAATCACCTTTTTAGCAATTGATTTCAACAAGCAAACATACAGGAAAAATTAAGAAAATAATTATACCAAAAAGGAAAATAAGTACAATGAAATTGTATAAGAAATATCTTTTATACAATAAAATTTAATATATATGTACATAAAAAGGAAACATGAGTTCATAATCTAATCAGCTTTTTTAATGAGGGATGGGAGTTTATATAAAATTATATTTCTCCAAAAAAATTTAACTTCTTTTTGATTTTCCCATATGTAAAAGTTATTTAAATATATCATAAGAACCAACATTTTTTCTGCAATTTTTGCAGCTTGCTATTTTAATGTTCATGAATATAAAAACCACAATTTTATGTTTTTAAAATGTCAATTATTTGATTTTTTCAGGATTTTTTCGATTAAACCAATTTTTTTTCTGAACAGACTTTAGGCAAAGAGATGAAAACGATAATTGAAGTAGAAAAAATGTTAAATGTTTCCAAAGCATGAAATGTTCATCGATTCGATGGCAAGGTTGATAGCGTTTAAATTAAGATGTTATTGGCTCCATCACAAAATGTTCCATTTCATAAAAGTTGTTCGGCGAAAATCACAAAAAAAAAAAATAATTTTCTAGATGGAAAATTAATTTAAAAGCAAAAAGAGCTTCTCAAAAGAGTCTTGAAAAAAGCTTGACAACCTTACACAATCACGCAATCTTATTTTCTTTAATTTCAGACTGTAAAATAGAAAACACACGCTCGGCCGAGAGACAGACAGACAGAGAGAGAGAGAGATGAACCCTTTTCAATTGCTTATTTGCGATCTTAGTTATCTGAAAATTCTAAAATTGTAATTAAAACAATAATACATGTACTTAATAGATCTGCAAAAGGTAATCAAAATCTTTGTATTTTTGTAACTTCACAATTAATGGTCCGACAGAAAAATTTAAAACGCCTGTTTTGTATTGAATGTAAAATGAAATTGGCCCATTTCATTTTACATTCTAAATGCAATTACGTTTAAAAAGGAAACCTATTACTTGCAGTGCTATTTTAGGATAATGTTACAGGAATTTTAATATAAACTAGCTGCATGGCCCGGCGTTGCACGGACTTTTACCGAGTGTATAATTTAATCCCCATGTTAAGCTCCCCCTTCCTTCATGACGCCAGCACTTTTGCGTTAGTGTGTACGCGTACGATGTGAGTGCACGGGCTTTCTCGTTTAAAATTTTCCCTTCCCTTCACAAAATCAGCACTTCTAATATTTTTTTTAAAAATTACTTTGGCTTTTTTGCTTCTTTCCCCTCCGCTTAGTCCAGCGTTTTACAGGCTTTTACTGAGTGAATTACTTAATCCCAATGGGAATTTCCTGTTTCTCTCAGGACGATAGCACTTCTGTGTGTGTCTGCGTGTGTGTTCACACGCAATGTGAGTGATTTCTATAATGATGTTATAAAATTCCCTGTACCGAAATTTGTTCACTTCTTATCATTGTGAGATAAAAACAGTGCGAAAGATAAAATAAAATCTTTACTGAAGCATCACCAAATCAAAGGATTAAACAGTAAACTTCCATGAAATATGTAAATTGAAAATGAAATACCTGATTTAATTTCCTTTTTTTAATATTAAAAATTGTAAATTAATTTTGATATTTTATTACGAATAAATTATTCCGTTAAGATATATTTAAGTCAAGTAATTCCTAATGGATTTTTATTCCATTCATACATATTCTATATTTTAGCGAATACTTATGCATTTTACATTCATCACCCCAGATAAACTGATTTCATTCTTATTAATGTTGCACTCTGAAGCTCTTCTGACATTGGAAATGGATCCAGTGACAGAGAAAACACCTGAGCTGGCACTCCGTTCTCCAAGCTTACACACAACGCCAGCTTATGTACTTTGAAGCTTTAATGATGTAACGTGTATTAGTCGTTCTACAGGCTACTTTCCCTTAATAACTTGCATAGATAAGCGTAATTTATTCTTCATCTGCAAGATTTGTATACATATGTTACAAACAAACAAATATCGTATCACGCACAAATACCCAATTTTTCGGCTTTAAAAAAAATAATTTTATCACTCTTACATTATATGAAGAAAGAGATATATACAGGTTGATTCAAATTAGAGTGACCAATTTTAAAATCATACAACTGTTTTTGATAAATTTTAATCGTTTTCCTACCAGCTTTATTAAAAAAATAAAATATTTAAATTACCAATTTAATTATTGTTATTAGTAAGAGTAAATTATGGCTCCGAAAATAGATCCTTAAACTCAAAACGAAATTTTAAAGCTTTTGAAGGATGGTTTGGCAAATTATGTTGCAAGTAAAGCATTTAAAAATCAGAAAAGACATTTTTCGAATAAACTGCTATGTAAACTTCGAAAAGAAATAAAAATTGGCTGGCAATCAAAAACTACAAGAAAAAAATGTGGACGAAAGATGAATAAGAAATAAATTATAGTGTAAAAGAAACTAAATAACACGCTTTTGTACTGAATCGAACTAAAAAGTAAAAAAAAAAAATCTTAATATAAGAATAAAATGATGAACGAGAAAATTAATGTCATTGTAGTAAAAGCGTGAGGTGTTCTGTAAATATATAAATTGTTATAAAATTTTTAACTTCTTTTCAGAAGTACTGAATCAGTGTAAAAGTGTAGTACAAAGCACCCCACGCTTTTACCACAATAAGTTAATTTTCTCGTTCATCATTTTATTCTTATATTAAGATTTTTTTTTTTTCTTTTTAGTTCGATTCAGTACAAAAGCGTGTTTTTTTTAGTTTTTTAAAACTATAATTTATTTTTCATTTTTTAGTTCGATCTACAATAAAAGAGTGTTTTTTAGTTTTTTAAGCTATCATTTATTCATTTTTGAAATTATCCTTGGGTTGGATATTTGGAGCCGGAATTACGTGGCTGCTGGAATCAGTCTTGCTCTTCAATGGATATTAATTAATGGGTCTAAAGTGTATTTATTCTCTCCATTTACGGGGCCTCAGATGAATTCCGTATGGTTATATTAGATTCCGTCTCTATAGAACAGGTCAAACAAGTACAAATGTGTTAAGAAGAAAAAGTTCGAATTAAAAAAAAATTAATGCCCCATGTTTTTATAACGGACTAAAAAGTATAGATTTCCTACTTTTCATCCCCCCCCCTTTCACATTTTCATCCACTTTTGAGCTATGGTCCAAATTTCAAGTATAGCTCTCATCGGAAAGTCACACAGTTTAAAATCAATTACAAAATTCCATTTGATCAGACATTCAAGAAAGTCAGTTAATAAAAACATGGTAATATTAAGTGTCAATCGTATTATCACCTTTTAAACGTATTGCTATAATGTTAATTCGTATCATCACTTCTAAACGTATTGCTTTATAAAAATAAAAAATATTTAGCAGTTAGAGCATAATTTTCTTTTCACATGCCCGAACCAATTTTATTCTCAGTTTCAGAAAAATGTTTATATTATGGAAAGAAATTGCTAACACATACCTACCCTCCACTTTCTTACATAAAGAACACTTTTTTGTTTTATTTGTTTTTACCACAAGTGTATTTTATACTTGCATATAATTAGCTTTGAATTAAAAACACTCGCTTTTAGGGTTACACCTTATTCTTTTAGTTGCCAAATCTGGAAATGGTATATGGAATTAGTGGCCAAATATGAAAATGGTATATGCAATAAGTCGCAATACCTGGAAGAGGTATATGGAATTGTCGCCAAATCTGATTATCGTTATTCCTGATGATATAAGTACAATGGAATAAAATAATGAAAAATTATTGTATTGTCATCGGTCCTTGGCCAGTGCGCAAAATTTCGAATTTATCCGAACTTTTAAAGTGGGTAAAAAAAATTGAGTTCCAAGATTTCGTTACATGCAAGAGAAAAAAAGCGTGTTAAAAAAAGAAGCTAGAAACACTTATTGCTGCAGAAAGTCTTCTGCTTCAAAGAACTTTAAACAAAGGAACTATAGGTATTGCAATTAACATTTTGTCGTCAGTTAAAAAAAATATAAACTAGCGTGAATAACCCAGCATCACATGTTTGCAATGATCAGAGAAAAACGAAAAAACGTTACATTTAATGTTCCGCAAATGTAAATACAAAACATGAATAACTCAGGTGAAGCACTGTTTCATCTGTCTTCCACAACTGGCAAAACGAAGTTATAATATATTTCATTAGGAATACGTCGCAAAAACGCAGCGGTTTTGTGAAAGGTAAGTTGGTCATGTTATAATATGGATGAGAATAACCTCTTACGGCTTAACGAAACTGTTTTTTTTTTTTTTTTTTTGTAGGACCAAAGGCTAAAAGGCTCTGATACTAAATACTATCAGAATAAGGTTTTGAAGCCGAGGATTAAAGAAAGTAAACGTCTTTACATTCAGGGAAACTTTGTTTTTCACCAAGATTCTGCATCAAGTTATACTACAAAATCAACTATAAAATGGCTGAAAGATAAGAAAATTATTTTTCCCTTCCTGCTGGGAAATGGCTATCATCGTCATTGACTGTGCTCCTTGCGATTATTTTTTATGAGGATAAGGTAATTCGAGGGAAGATACAAGTTTGTTAATAGTACTTTTATGCATCGATAGATAGCAATGCTGGGCCACTTGTGTGAAGAGTCTGGTCCGAAATTAAGTGTGGCTTGTGAATTTATCTGAATTAATCGTCTTTAATCGGTGTTATTTTTGGATCTCGTGAGCATTTAAAGCGGTGTGTATAACTTTTATAATATTCCGTTCCTCATATTTAAAGTTCATAAACGTACCTGTTGTTTTAAATTAGACATTAGCAATGTGAGTTTCGCATTATGTTACACGTACGATGCATGTAGAGGCGGCCATAACACTGTGCAAAAAAGGAAATAAGCGTGCGTGGCATTTTCCCTCTATACGTGGTGGAAGACTCCTCTTGATTTAGAAATAAATGAAATGAACTTTAAAATTTGCTATCATTTTTTTTCTGTAACACTGTATACAACCGCATAAATTATAAATTCAATTAATAACAATTATTATAATTAATAATACTTAAATGCAATTAATGATAAGTGATCTATCACCATCCAGCACACAGGAGCATAGTCCTATTCTTTTGGTCAGACAACGCAAAACAACCGGGCGTAAGAAAACTAAAATCAGAAGTCTTAATTGAATCAGAGAAGAGAGCAACTATTCTGGAAAAGACCCAAAGAAAGTTAGAAAAGGCGGGTAAAGTAAAAAAAATAACAAGGGTTTTCTAAGAAACAGAAGAAAAAGACGTGCCAGTTTGTCATTCTCAAGCGAAGAAATTCCTCTAGATTCTAGTGGTGACAGTTTTGATGGGGATAATAAAGACAAATTTTGTGATGTGTATAAAGGGTACTTTTATCCTAAAAAAGGACCAAGTGTGATTGGATTCAATGCATCGAATGCAAAAAATGGTTGCAAGAAGATTACAATGATAATTATTTGCACTGAGGGAATTGTTGTGTAGGTTATCATTCGAACCTATACTCATATTATTTTTAGCAAACTAATTACGAAAGAATTTAATTTTTGTTCTTCTACAGTTATTGTTACTTCATATCTAATTTTGTAATGTTTGCTTTATTTTTTTATTTACTATGGTGTTGTTGCATCTTACTCCATGACTGGCCACATCATTCCTCATATATGGGGAAACATTCCACAATTAAATGAATTTTTTAAAATTTGGTTCTGTTTCATGTCCCATTTTTATAAGTACACTTCTGGGATTCTTTCATTCTTTAAAATATCTTACATGAAGAAAATAAACATTTCTATTTCCACTAAAGATGAATAAAAAAATTACTCCAATAAAATTCATACAAACAACGAATTTATTTCTCTCAAATATTTACAAAGCACAAGGATTGAAACAATAGTAGTATGGGAGTATGTTTGCCAAAGAGTAGAGCAACATACCACATCCATAATTTGGCGCTGAAAACAATCAAAGACCGGGAAAAGTAGCAGAGAAAAATATACAAGACCCTGATTCGGACTAGAAGCTCTATTTAATTTAAAAACCATATCTTGCATATCCTAGACCACCAAGGATTCCGAGTCCATATCCTCCATAGCCAAGGTTTCCGTATCCTCCACGGTATCCCAATCCAGCTCCATTATAACCTTCATATCCAAGGCCTGCTCCTCCAAGACCTGCTGGTGCAGCTACAATACCACTGTACCCAAGTCCAGCGACTCCAGCGTATCCTCCATGTCCATATGGAGCATCAGAGATCAAGTGCACGGCTGCTGGGTTCTGGTTGGCTGTTCCGGGTTCGTTCGTCTTGACCTCTGCTCTGAAGCCACCGTGGTCAGCGACGTAGTGGACCTGTCGGCGGATTCCTCTAGCATCGGTGAATCCGTAGCTTCCCCGGACAGCGTGACCTCCGTCACCGGATTCTTCTCGGTGTTGTTCACCATGGTGGTCCTTTATGCTGTACCCGAACTTGTAGTGTTGAGGAGCATGATGGTGCACTGGCTGTTGGCAAGAGATAGACGTATTAGTTTGCATCGATGGACTAAGTTTCTGTATACTTAACAGAAGATACGTATTCAGTGAAATTCCCATATCTTGTTTATGTATGCTTGCAAAAATAATTTGTGTGTGAAACTCTCGTTCGTTGCATTTTAACTAACATTTAACTAACTCTGATTATTGCAATTGGTTTGATTTTTCCAATAGTATGGGAAATAGATTTGAGATATTTAAAGTGACAACTACTTTTTTGTAATTTTAATAGTTTGAAGTCCGAAAGTACTTTCCTTTGTATTAATAATTTTGTATATTAAGCAAAATACACACACACAATAACTAAAAATAGAAGTAATTCAGCGTTTGAATGATAATAATATTACTTCTAAGTAAAAAAAGATAATATTGATGAACAAATAGATTTTTTTTAAAAATTTAACTGATACATTAAAATTAAAACTTAACTTTAATTTCATCAGTTAAGTATTTAATAATTCAAGTAATTCGTTTATAATATCAAACTTAAACTTATTTTCAATAAAGTATATTTTTAGCAGGAAAATTTGCATTTAAACACAATTTTTTTTTCAATATTTATGCATAAATCATTAACTGAACGTTAAACAAATTGATAAACATTTAAGCTAAAATTGTGATTCTTTTAAAAGGTAAAATATATACCTCGTGGGAGAAAGAAGAGGCAATGACAGCCAAAGCTGCAATAATGACAATCTGAAATGTAAAAAGTAACCTTGTTAAAAACGGAATTCGTAAATACTTCCGTAAAATATATATCTAAACTTAAAAACATTCTTAATTCATTAGAAATTCTTTATTGCAACATTTATTATCATTGTGTAATTCTTAGGACTTGGCTTGGTAATGTATCCCTTAAAATAAAACAGAAGGAGATCGTGTAATTAAAATTACTTTGAAGGTTGCTACACTTGAACTAAGTAAAATGCGGAATTTTTTTTTGTGGTGAGAGAAATAATAATTGTTATAAAACTCAAATTGAACTTGATGTGCTTATAAAGTAATGTATTTGGAGAAATATTTCTAGTGCACTACTTTTTTGTTAAAAATATATAGTCATTCTCTTCTAATTAGCATCTCAATGTTTCTCAAGAATATCTGATAACTGAAAAGTAAAGCATAAACGAAAAATATAAATTGAAATAAATCATGAGATGATTTTCTTATTGTTTGGTTTATTATAAAAATGTAAATTTTATTGTAATTAATAAAAAAAGACAAAATGAGATAGAGAGTTTTATTAACGTAGCCTTATAAAATATAACATGAGGGATATTAGCGCTGGACATCATAATTTTTAACCGTCAAGTGACGAGGACGAAACCTTAGCTGGCATCCCCTCTCTTAATTACCACACCATACCAACAAGAGTACATTGAGCCTCAACAGATTTAACATGTTTTAAGACAAAATGAGAAAAAAATATGAAAAATAATCCAGAATTTGAGTAAAATTTATTATGACTTAAAAGGTTTGAATAAAACCAATATGATTTACGTCAACTATTTTGTTTGTAAGACACGCTTGTTGTACCTACTAAGATTGGTAACAGAAAAAGCATAGGGATTATTTGTTTTCAAATCTCTTAAGTAATATACTCTCAGTTAAACAAAATAGTACATGATGAAATATTCCCTTAACTCTTGTTGTGTAAGGCAAATACTTATTTTGACATTAAATTTTTTTTTATTTAATAGACTTGAAACAATTCTTATCTATATTTTACTTTAAAACAAAGCATAATGAAATGGAATTTGTTAGTCATTAACTTAATGTTAAATATTTTGTTACCAAAAGTAATATAAAGTAATTGAGTTGAATTTGTTTTGAAATTTGAATCAAAGTAAAAATGAAATATGTAAAGCAATCGAGAGTAACTCAAAATGGAATGAGAAAATATCACGTAAGTTATATTACAAATAATAACATAAGTTATATTACCTGAGAGATCATTTTTTGAGCGATTAATACACTAACTGTGAGTAAAGAATACAGAGAACTCATTCCTTATATACAATTTTTTCAAATGAAAAATAAAACCTTCCACTGCGTAAGGAATGAGGATTAACAATTTTTCCGCATGAATGCATGATCGTATTGTGCTATGATTAAATTATAATGTCAACACACACAAAGATCAAGTTCGAGTTTCAATTTATGATGAAATACATGAAAATTTTTCACCTCATTTGAAATATTTAAAATATTTATTTTTACGATTGTTTTATTTTCGAAAGGCTATATTTTGATTCAATATTGTCAGGGTCAGTGAGCTTTATAATTCGCGATGCTATAAACAATTATGTATTACAATAAAAATATGTTAAGTTACTTCTTGTCGAAATTTATTTGGGATTTTTGAGATAAATAATTTATCAAATCCGTTAGTACTATAATATTATCTTATAAGTAAGTGATAACTTGATAAAAAAGTTATAAAATAATACCTGAAACAAGTAAACACAATTACAATTAACTTTTGTACTTATTTTGTGGATTGCAGCTTTGAGAAAAATTAATGATAATTCAGAATTAAAAAGGGAATTGTGCACCTACTGATACTACTTCTGTGAACATTTGATCCGAAGCTAAAACTTTGTAATAAAAATTAGTCTGGCATGAAATATAATATTTTGCTAGGTATACACTAAAATTTCATTAAAATATATCAACACTACGAAATAGAGACCGTCATAAATTTTGACTAAGAATTCAGATATCTTACTCTCTTTCTGCTTTGTAAAAAATAATACAGTATAACCTGTTTTTGTGCTGTCCTTTTTTACATGATTTTATTTTTGTGCGGTTGTCTTAGACTTAGAGTAATCCTTTTTTTATGCGGTATATGAATTTCAACGGTTTTGGTGCTACTGTAATGTTTTATTTCAATGTACACATATACACTTCAAGATGTTTTGTTCATTTCTTATTAACAATCTCCCCACAATGCATTTTCAATTGCTTTATCTCAACGCGCTAGCGGCACGCGCTTAATTGAAGCTGAAACTGTCATTGACAGTGACCTCATCAATAATTTGATAAATTTAAAAGACGACAAGAAGTACCGGATTCTTTGAGAGTGGATAAAATATATACTGGGATTCAGATTTTTAATAAATCGGAAAATAGATACCAATTTTAAAAGGAGTCATAAATTCTATAAAAAGAGCTTCGATCTCGCACATCTTGTTATCATGACATTTACAAGCAACTGACCAACCTCGCAAAAACTTGTCACTTAATTTTAGGTGCCAAAAAATAAATCAATAGGAATAGTATCCTTAAGTGACGAAAACGGTTTTGAATTAATTCATTACAAGAAGATGCGCGCTTTGGATTACGACGATTAGCAGTGAATTATGTATGCGCCTTTTGAAAAATTTTCCATTATTACAATGAGAAATTGAATGTTTTAAAAAGTTTTCTATGTGTAATTTAATTATTTATTTTGTTTGCAAGCACTTTCTCATAAATTTCATAAATAATTGACATATTTTTAAATCCGAATTTTTTTATGCGAACCATCTCCACATAAAAAAAATCTGTAGTATGTCGACAAAGTTATTTGTTATATGTAAGTATTTGTGAAAGTTTCGAATATTTTTTGTGCAGTTTTTATTAATGTGGTGCCTATCTATGCACAAAAACAGGTTTTACTGTAACGTCGAAACGAAGAAACTTAATAAAAGTTCAAAATAGCAATTTTAAATGAAAACTGTGAACAAGTTGCATTTATTGTTTAATGGAACTGTTTAATAAAGAGTATTTGTGTGTGTGTGTGTGTGTGTGTGTGATACGCGGGTACATTTTGCCTCAAAAGGAATTGTTTGGGCTTTATCTATCTTTTTATGTTTTAAAACATGAAATAAATTATAAATATGTTAGCCATTAAAATTAAAGATATCTTCAACAAATACTAGAATTAAAAACACAGAGAATACAATTCCGTTAATTTATCGATCCTGTTTAGTAGTAAAGAGCAATTTTGAGCATAAATTTAACTTCTTAACGTGCGTGCTCGAGAAAGTTCGAGCGCGCTGAAAGAGGTAAGATGTGTACACTCACTATAATTCGAGTGGGGTTGTATTTTATGCTGCTGCAAAATTCACACTCGAATATAAACGAGCGCCATCTGCACTCGTGAGGCTGACTGTGATCCGTCGTCATGATTTTGTAAATTTAGATCAGAGGTTCCCAAACTTTTTTGTCTCATAGACCCCATGCCCTGCTTTATTCGGTTTGGGGTAGACCCCTGCTTAATTAATATCAAATTTTTGAAAATTTGTTAACTTAAATGTCCTTTTGACAGCTGATACTACTCTACTCCTACTTTAAAAGAATTAAATTTCTAACTGTAATGAAGTATATTGTTTAAAATTTAAAAAGCACATGTGTTAATTAAATAAAATAAGTTAATAAATAAAACTGTTAAATAAACAAACTAAACAACAAACAAATGATTTTAATGGGGGGGGGATGAATCTCTAACACGACAATATCAAATTTTCAACATTTGGTATCAATCTTGTCTGGTTTAACCTTAAATTTCCTCTGTTATAGAGTGTGTCCAGTTTTCTTTCTTTTTTTTTGTTTTGGAGATCGGCAACCGCGCTGAAACTCCTTCTCACTAGGAAAAGTGATGAAAAATTTCCACACGATATTCCATAAGTCGGGACAAATAACAATTTTGACTTTTTAAAGCCAAAATTGCTGGCATCCGTTTCTAAACTTTAAGATCTTCGTTAGTGTTTACTACAATCAGTTCCTATTGTAATGTGACATTTTTTTTCAATATGGCCACATGAATTCATTGCCTACAGTGATATTGCCATAGTCAGAGCTTTCTCAAACCTAATTTCAAAATCTGAATATAAGGCATTTAAATGTTAAACATGGGTTAAAATGTACTGACAGATTATCTGTGACACATTTAGAAAATTCGGGACCTCCAGTATTATACTTCTTTAGCTTAACTCAGGAAAGAAAAGCTTAAATGATTCTTGCTTTAATAAAATTTATGCTGTCACAAATGCAAATTAACCTCAATAAATTTAGTAAATAAATCTGTTAAATAGGTAAAATTTGATTTCCGCTTGATTATAAGTTTTTTGTAAAAGAATTAAAGTCACAGTCTAG
>BMAO01007660.1:0-20695 GCA_019973975.1 Trichonephila clavata | reverse complement strand
AAAGCCTTTGGAAAGTTTTATGGATAGCAGTGCACAGAGAAATCGTATTTTGGAAAGACGTATATATGCGCATGGCATTTAACGCACTGTTAGCGAGTCGTATATATACGCTGTGCACTTAAGAGGTTAAGGTCGTATTGCAGCTTTAGCGTCAAAGTATAAGTATAATTGAATGAATGCATGTTATTTGTATGGAGGGGGCCGATGGAAATATATTTTAATCTTGATCGTTAATATAGAAAGTTAGAGAAGTACTGATTTGAATAAACCACGCATTTTTCATAAAAAACTAAGCTTTCTATAGAATCTAATTTCTATTTAAGATATCTAATATCAATATTATTAAAATGTGGAAGCAATTTTTTTTTATAATTAATATTACTAAAGGAATTTGTTGAGTATAAACTAGAGTACTGAGAAATACTCACTAGAGCTGCAAAAAAAAAAAGTGTCCACAACTTGTGGATGAACATAGCAAAGTTGTATTCAAGTTAATTTTCTATCAATCCTTGCAATTCCTCCCTAAATTTATTTTTAAAAACAGTTTAAGAAAGTTCCAAAAATCTTTTGAGTTTACAAATGCTGCCTTTTAAATGACTCTAATTCTTAATAATTTAACTAAACAATTTTTCGGGAAGAAATGTTTTATTGTTGGAAATCCAGACACACACACAGAATCCATTATTTCCCAATTTGTTTTTCCCGTTTTGCTTTTGTCAAATACGCTCGGTGTTCTAGAGATTGAAACTCGTCTTAAAAATTCTATATTCCAGTGTTTCAGCATTCGATATCTTAGATATATTTAAAGAGTATTCTCGTGTATTTTGTTGACCACAAAAGAAATGGTTTCTCCTGTTTCCATTTATATGCTAATGTAGCAGCCAACATGGATAAATTCAAAATAAACATTGCACTGTGCAATTTTAGCGGAAAGAAAATGAAATAAATTCACTTTCCTGCTTAGAAAATAAAGAGTTACATAAAAAAATAGCATACACTGATATGCACTGACTGATTTTCTTTTGTAATTTCTTTCAAAGTTTTCTAAATAGTAAAATGAAAAATTGCGATGGCAGCTTTAAAAAAAAGGTGCTTTTGGAATAATCAATAAAGAAGTGTTATTTCAATTTGAATTGATTTAAATAATAAAAATTTTAATACATTGAAATTGAATTCCTCTCCATATTTTTAATGTGGTTCATAGTTTTCATAACAGCTAACAAAAGATATAAATACGCATGTTCAAACTCAAAAAATGTTGATCAAGAAGAAAAAAAATTTTTATAATAAGTTTCGAACTATTTTCTGTTTCCTATTCAGAAATATCTCTGGGATTTACCATATAATTTAAGGTAAGAATATTATTTTTAATTGTTTATGCTGATTTTAGACCGAGTTCCATAATGGCATTCTTAAACTAATATGAAATTTTGGGCTTTTCATATAAAGAAATGCTATTAAACTGAAATATATGAAATACTGCAACCGCTATTTTAAACATTAATGAATACAAATTAATTCAGTTATGTTGTAGGCTTGGAATCTTGAATTCCTTGAAATATATTAAACTTCATTTCAAAAACAATTGGCATTGAGTTTAAGTCTTATATAGGTCTCCACTAAAATCCCATTCAAACGAAACGTTGACTTGAAACGCACACACATACAAGAGTATCCGCACACAAACGCACACACACAGACGCACACCCACACGCACAAACGCCCACACACAAACGCAGACACACCAACACGCACACACACACACAAACGCACACACGCACGCACGAACAAATACGTCTGCACACACAAAGGCAAGCATACACACACCTTTGCATTTACACATAATTATATATATATAATGTGTGTGTGTGATAAAATCTAAACTGTGGCAGAAATAGCAAAATTATTTCTTTCGTTAATTAATCATCAATCAAAGATAAAGGAGTTTGAAAATAAATATTCGTCATATGACTTAAGAAAACATCATTAAACCCATCAAAATGTAAGTTGTATTTTAATTATTATTTGTGTTCGGTTTACTATCATATTTGCTGTTATTTTTACCTATCCTTTTGTGTAATACTTTTCCAAGGATAATGATCAAATAAATATGTTTATGCTGAATTTGCTCTACTTTTGTTTACTATAAAGCAATTTTATTCAAGTGTCAAAATGCTCCACATACGCTTCCTGAATGTTATGGAATACTTTTTATTTATGACTAAGAGAAAAATTTATAAAAATAATAATTCATCTTGAGTGATAACAAAGGAAGACTAGATGCTTTTTTTACTGAAAATGGTTATCAAGCTTATAGTTCACTTTTTATTGGTATGTTTATATAAATTGCTTACTATACACTTTTTTATCGGATCCCATAAACAAATTATCTGGTCATACAATTTTTGAAAAAACAAAACACTGTTTCTATAAAATATGATCCCGTTTATTCTCTAAAACTGAAGAAAAAAGAAAATATGGCTATTTCAGCACGTGTTTTATCTTTTTGGTTTCGTAATTTATACTTTTTTTTAACAACAAAATGATCAAATTTATTCGAAATTTTTGAAATAGAATTGAAGCGATAACGTCTTTTGTATTTTTCATTCGGTTTTGCTGTGTTTTGAATGTAATAAATATTTTAAGTACTTTTTTTCCTTTTATCAACTTTTCCAACAATTTAGGGCCGGGTATGCTTTTAGATGTACTTTTTATCATACAAAACTTTAGGTAGTATTCTGGAACGCTGTATTATTTAAAAAATTCCACACACTGTCTTTTCTTACTGCAAAATTGAATCTCTTTGACAACAAAAAAATGGCTCGTGGAATAGTGAATTGTTTGTGGATATGGACTTTTAAAAGGATAGTTTGGGGTATACATTTATCTTATTTACTCTTTTGAAACGCGTTCGAAAATGCGTACGGAAAGCAAAAATATACAGCATATATACACTTGCTTTCTTTGTTTATTACATATACAACAGTATAACAATAGTTTTTATAATGTCTTTCAAAGTTCTATAAATAAAAATGATGCCTCATTTTTATATTATCATATGTTCTTGTTCAAAATTTCTTCAGTGTTTTTGCAATAAAACTAAAATCACTTTATGTAAAATAAAAGTACCGTAAATCCTGGCGTGGAAGGCACCCAATACTTTGAAGTTGAAATTTTTAGGTATATTCGCCGCATAACATGTTCACTCCCTTTTTTACGAAGAAACCTGAAATGTACGTGTGCAATGCTTTTATGTTTCAAAGTCATTTATTTGATGTATTATTCCAAGCTTTAGAAAAAAATAGTATACTTCTAGAACTTCAACCATATAAGTCAGTGCTTCTCAAAATTTCCACATTCGCGACCCAGTATTCCATCATAATTTTCTTCCCGCCCCCCTCATACAATAACAATATATTCAGTTCAAACATACTAAACTTTGACGCAAAAATACGACACGACTTTAATCTGTTAAGTGCCACCGGCTTATATAAACGTCTCGCTCAGCCAAAGCGTTAATTCCTTCGAACGTATATATACGTCTTTCCGAATTGCGATCTTTTCTGTGCACTGCTATCCATAAAGTTATTCCGAAGGCTTTGGAATGCAATAAAAGAATCTTGACCATGTTTGCAAAGAATTTACTAATTTTATATTATTTGCTTCTATATTACTCGGAATTAGAAGCAAATAATATAAAATAAGTAAATTGGCGTAGGAAAGCGAATCGCGTAACTTTTAATCGGCAGTTAAGGGATTAATTATAAACCGTACAAACTAACATGATAAGTGTTAATTTTTGTATATAATTTTATATATGACAATCCCATGGAGCATTGGTAGTTATTAAACTTTTTCTTAACTTAAAATATAAGATACATTGTGTAGCACTGAATAAATATTATTAGTGTAAGATTATATTATTAGATATATATTAGTGTATGATTAAAAATATAAGATAAATATTATTAGTGTATGCATTTATAAGTGTAATATATCAGTTTAAATATGTATTTTTAATTTTATTATGTCATAATGTATTTTGTTAACTTCAGTAAATTAGTAATTTTTTTAATAATATTTTTTCTACTTTTCAATATGCTCGCGCGCCCCTCACAAAGTTGTCACGCCCCCCAAGGAGGGCGTGCCCCACAGTTTGAGAAACGCTGATATATAAGTTCATAAAAGGAATGTCATTACGTTTAAATAAACAGCACTTTGATATATGTAGAAATCTAATTTTTCTATATATATTGTATATATATATGCTCATCTTTTTTTAACTTTTAGAATTTTCTTGTTTGAACCCGGAGTGTAACGCGCGCCCTTTAATTTAGATCTCATTTTTTGTATTCAAAATGCGTGGTATACGCCGGACTTTATCGTAGTTGATCTGTAAGATTTTGAAGTCATGTGCACTAAAAATAGTTTTTTTTTGAAAATTTGTTAGAATACATTATATATGTTCAGTTACTTATAAAAGGAGTTTTTCTCCCCGACAGAATTAGTAGACTAAGAGTAATTTATTCGTTTGAAGTTATTTGCACCACATCCTTCCCGAAACATTTTAAGCAACCTGTATACTTATTTCTTAGGAAATAAATTAAAATTAATTATCAATATATATCAATAACCCAGGGCATACTAAATTATAGTGTGTACGGATTTATATGTAACTTCCGACTGGCATACAATTTTTTATTAAAAATTCACTTCTTAAATTAAAATGATGGGATAGAAAACAATTAAATTTGAAGCATACATAAAAAAAGTTATTAAATAAGCATAAGGTATTCCATTCTAATGCGACTTTATTAAAAATTTATTTATTTATAACTTACGGACTTGTACCCCCTATATAGCTATTTATAAAAATGTGTTAGCAATCATTGAATTTCCAAAAAAAAAAAAAAATCTTATTCACATATGTTTCTTATTATGTTTTTCATTTGGAGACATATATTTTAACTTTAACTTATTGCTAAATTGTAACATTTAAGCTACTTGATATAAGCTTTTTTTATTAAATGACTTTTTATATGTTTAAAGTAACAACAAACGATAAGTAATTACTTTCATCATTTAGTACAATTTTCTGCATTATTTGGGATTTCGAGAGTTAATTAATGAAGTTAACGAATTTTATTAATAAGTTAACCAATGTAAGATACTTATTTAGGCACCGTTCTACATCATTTTGTTCTAAATAACTAAGTTAAAAGGGGCATCTTGGGAAGGAGTAATTCAAAGTATTAAAACAATTATAAACTACAATACTGTTTTAATGAACAGTAAATTGTTATTTGTGTGTGTGTGTGTGTGTGGTTGATCACTAAATAATGTAGGGAAGGTCTACTTAATTAGTGGTCAAGTGATGTTCTCTGACAAATCCTGTTTCACAGGTACAAATGATTCTGGCCACCAGTATAGAAAGAGAGAGAACATATTATGCAGTACAGAAAGTCCAGGAACGTCGAAGGTATGGGAAATCATTATGTGCAATTGCTGAACAATGTTTCACATCTTTGAGCTAGGTACCATTACATCGCATCCGTATTACACAGAGATTCATTTGAATCATGTTTGTGTTTTTAGGAGTGCAGTAGTTCTAAATTTTCAGTCTGTGGAAAATAATGTGCGTCCAAAAAGACCGTTGAAATTTACGTCTTTCCTCAATGACATGGCAGTCCAGAGTTGGCCTTGATCTTCCTAAGAATTCCATTCCAGGATGTCCTGTTCATGGCCTGACTCTCTTTTCCAGTTCCTAAAATTAATAGATTTCATATCTTTTTCTAGGCAATCCATCCGTCCGTCATCATTAAAAGTTTATAAATGTTTTCAATTTTTTAAATTGGCTCTTCTCCAAATGATATCACATTTTAAGCCCCCCCCCAAATACTTCTAAGGACTATTCTTTTAAATATAGAAAAAGTCTCCTTGTGTCTCTCAGTCATTGCTCACGTTTCTGTAGCACATGCCTTGTCAATGATTTGTAAATAAGTAGTTTTGATTTTCTGATAGAACTCACTAAATTTTTTTAAAAAAAATAACGTGAATTCATTACAGTCATATTGCACAATATTTGCAGGAAATGTATGAAAGCTTTATAATTTAGTTGAGATCTAAAATTGTCATTTGATTTATCAACCTTGCAAGCATTCAAAGTCATATAGCCTGATAATGAAATTTTTATATATTTCCTAACAGATTAACCGAGGAGGTGGCTTACTGAACACTTCTTATAATAAACCATATTTGAGAGCAATTTTAACACTTGTTTTGTCTTAGACATTAATGATATGCAATCTTACATGCAAATACATTATTACAGGTTGGATAATTGTTTTTAATCATAAAAGACAAGCAATTTTTAAGGCAATTTAGTAAAGGATAGTTTGTAGAATTTAAAAATTCTTAAATACAGTATTTCTTAACAAAAAAAATCTGCATCTTCTTTAAATAATGGCTTTGCATAATTTAGTTTTTAAAAGAATCCTAAATGTGTTCCTTACTTAAAAGTTCAACTTAGCACATAAGAGAATATGAAAACGTGGATTACCGGAATATCACAATTCCGAAGTTTCTCAAGTATTCTTATTCTTCTTTACAATGAAAATCCTTATAAGAAACCCGAATATTCTTTTTTTCTCTATAAACAGAAAAACGTGTCACATTTAGATAGCTAACGTCCTTCACTCTTTCAAAGTTCAGAAATCCAGTTTTGAAAGAATTTCTCCTTTCTTTGATATTCCTGAAAAAAGAAATAGTATCGACTTTTATTTGATCTCACTCAAAGACCAAAAGTTTTCCAAAAAAAGTTTGACATTTTCAAGCCTATTTTTCTGATGGATTAAAAAAAATTATGCAGTTTGATTTTAGTCAAGCTGAAACAACAAAAATACTTTAATAAAATAAAAATGACTCACACAAACTGAAAGTTTCGTTTTTTCACGAAGAATATTTATGAGATGGTTTTGTTTGTCGACATCAATTTCAACATAAATACAATTAAAATGATCCAAATTTACACTCAAATGCTCACAAACGAAGATAAGCCTATGAAATGGCTTTGGTGCTGGTAAAGTTGAACATTATTATCACTTCAAGGCAGATAAAGCTAGTTTTAGGTGGTTTAGAAATAATTAACAAAAAATTGTTTTAGTTAATTCGAACTGTATAGTATTTGTATATTCATTTTCTAAATAATAGAATTAGTAAGCTGGATCAGTTAGCTATGCAATGAAAATAAATTCTCCTTTATTCATTTACTTAAGACATTTCTCTAAAGAGTTAAATGAGACGAAAATATGCCTCATGCAAATAGGTTATTACGCTCATGCGTATAATTTCAAAGAATATCCGTTCTAGAACATTTTCTTATAAAAATAGTTTTCCCTTAAAGTGCACAACTCGAAGCGATAACATTTGATTTAATACAAAAATTATGATTATTGTTAAAGGTTCTTTAAGTATTAGCAGTGGGAATTAGATATAAGCCCCCCTTCCAAAATACCTTTCTCTTCAACTCAGAATTTTTAAAAGTTGTCTGAAACTCTTTGAATGCTTAAGATCATTTTCCACAAGTGAACCCAACAATAACAAATAAATACGTAAAAAAGACTAGTCCTAGTGTAAAATCATCTATTTTATTTCATTTTGTTTTATAAATTCTCCCTTACTCTAATTATTTTGTAACTTTTCAGATATTGTTTCTTGCTTTCTTTATTCTTTTTTTTAAGATAGAAATTCCTGTCAGCAAATTTAAATGGATGATAACCCGAAACATTGTATAGTTATTTATTATATGGAGTAAATACACTGAAGAATTTAGTTTGTAAAATACTAGAAAATTTTCATTACGTAATGATCTTTTGAAAAACTTTTAAGAGGCTGCTAAAATTTAAAAAACGAATCATTTACATCTAATCATACCATCTAAAATTTTATTTAAGGTACATTTTATTTATTTTTCTCCCTGAAAAGTATTTTTTCTTTAAACATAACATTTTCTATAGTGTATCACTAAAAAAATAAAAACGTAAAGAAACAGTAGTAGACTTATTTTTAAATTTTTTTAGTTCAATATTTATTCAGCCAGTTTTGAATTAAATTAATTTGGGGATTATAGCATTGCATAATAATAAAGAGCGAATTACATAAATAGTTTCTTAAATATCATGATTTTAAATGTATTAATTCACATAATAATAATAATAACTAAAATTAATTAAAGAAAAGATGGATAAATTAAATATTCTAAAAATCAGAGAAAAAAATCAAAATTCTGAAACCAAAATACAAGAACAAAAGTAAAGAAATATCAATTGAGCAAAATGGAAAAATGATACGTTTTTGTTGTTGTTACTAATGCCACCTGTCTGACGTCGTCAGATCGAGGCCCACGAAATTCATCATGGCAAAAGGGGTAGATCTACTCCTGTCGTTAGCCTAAGTTT
This sequence comes from Trichonephila clavata, assembly GCA_019973975.1. Lineage (NCBI taxonomy): Eukaryota > Metazoa > Arthropoda > Arachnida > Araneae > Nephilidae > Trichonephila > Trichonephila clavata. The sequence goes on along the minus strand of BMAO01007660.1, from coordinate 12,239 downwards.
TGAGCCCCTCAAGAAGATAACAGTACGATTTTGCTCACATAACACGATAGATGGCGACACCATTCGGACCTACTGATTTAACGAGCACGTTCTCCATGTGTATTCGGCAAGTATTAAGTAGCATCGGGCATCGAACCCAGGCCTTCCGGTCTGGTGTCCGGTGCTCTAACCACTAGACTACCCACGATACGTTTTTTCAGGCTGTTATACCAATTTAGGGCAGTGAAGCAGCGTCAAGCTTTCTTGACTGGATTTTAACATTTCCCTTCAGCAAAAAGTTTATACCAGTAGTGTAATAAACATTGTAGAGAATAAATCATGATTCAAAAACACTTCGGTCTAAGAATTGCACTCATATGAACAAACATTAATTCGTTAATCCAGCGTTTCTCAGACTGTGAGGCACCCCCCCCCCTCCCCGGGAAGACGTGAAAATCCTTAATGAGAGGTGCGAGTATATTGAAACGTCGAAAACAAAAGATTATTAAAAAAATTAATATATACTGAAAAGAAGAAAAACAAAGTGCATTCCGAACTATAAAAAGTAACATAATACGCATATATCGTATTACTTAAAAGTTATTAAAATATTTTTTACTTAAAAATTACTTAAAATATTTTTTACTTAAAATTTACTTAAAATATTTTTTACTTAAAAGTAACATATAATAAATTTGATATTTATATGATAATTTGTACGGTTTACAATTAAGGTCATATTGTAATTTAGCGTTAAAGTACATTATTATTATTACATTGAATGCATGGTCTTTACATGGGTGGGGGCGATGAAAATTATGATTGAAAATTGGGTCACGCCAATATTGAAAGTTTGAGAAGCACTGCGTGAAACAATTGGACTAATATGAATAACGATTACATAAATGAAGCAATAGCAAAAATATACATTTATGATCTAACATAAATTCAAGAACTTACCTGAGATTCGTATACATTGAATTAAAAAAAAAGAAGCAAGTAACTATATAAGTACAAATATATATATATATTGTCTCGGAAGACAGAAAACAGGAAGCTGTATAATTCTCCGGTATCAACTGTAAAACAATTTTAGAATTAATAAAGTTTATGTAAGAGCTAATGTAGACATTTAAAGTGAAGAATATCTAATAATAATCTAATATTTATACAACAATTTTTTTGTTTTATTATTAGATATTATTATTTTATATATATTGTTATGACATGATAAGAACTAATGAAGATTTATTTTTATCATATTAATTTCTTTATGGGATTCTAAGCATGAGAGATAAGAAAAAGGTTCAGTTGTTGATGAATTAAAGATTGTGTGTGTTGTAAAATGACTTTTGCAATTTCTTTTTCTAAGGTTTAGAAACATCCATAGTATCCAGTACTGAATGAAGGGTAGTAGGCAACAAACACTTCGAAACATGGTGTCATTCGTCTTCTTCAGTCGTTGGGGGCAGCAGATCGTTTAACAAGATAGCTCCATTGTCCGTATGCACCAAGGAGGAAAGAAGGGCAGTGATTCACCTTTGTTTCAAGAAGGTGAGAAAACTGTGCTAAATACTAGCCATCCCTTCCATCATTACACTCTCAGCAACTTTCACATCGTCCTCAGAGGTTGAGGTCGATGAACTGTTCAAACTTCCATCGTCACGTAAAGAAGTTCTTCCATGTTTGAAGCCTTTTATCCATTCATAGATCTTGCTTCGTGATAAACAGCTGTCACCATACTACGTTGGCACACAGTGAATAACCTTCTAGTTTCCCACCTTCCACAAACAAAAAGCCAATCCTTGTCCTCCTTTCCTTCTTAGTGCAGATCGACAATGGAGCTACCATGGTGTGCGGTCTGCTACACTCCAACCACTAAGAAGAAAAATGATTGCCACGTTGTCTGCAAGTGTTGTCGACTATCTTTGTCCTCCTTCCTTCTTAGTGCAGATCGACAATGGAGCTGCCATGGTGTGCGGTCTGGTCTGTACACTCCACCACTAAGAAGAAAAATGATTGCCACGTTGCCTACAAGTGTTGTCGACTATCTTTGTCCTCCTTTCCTTGTTAGTGCAGATCGACAATGGAGCTGCCATGGTGTGCGGTCTGCTACACTCCCACCACTAAGAAGAAAAATGATTGCCACGTTGCCTACAAGTGTTGTCGACTATCTTTGTCCTCCTTTCCTTGTTAGTGCAGATCGACAATGGAGCTGCCATGGTGTGCGGTCTGCTACACTCCCACCACTAAGAAGAAAAATGATTGCCACGTTGCCTACATGTGTTCTCGACTACCTCTCATTCAGCACTGGATACTAAAGCTGTTGCCAAACATTGGACAGAGAAATTGCAAAAGTCCCTTTACATTTTGATTGACTCTCGTATAATCATCAATTAAATCAGCAAATTTGTAAGACTTTATAAGACTTAGATGATAGTTGATGGCTTTCATTTTCTTGAAAGTCACGTAATATTTTAATATGCTGCTTACAAGAACACTGCTATGTACGATATTTGAAAAGCATTTCCCTTCAGTCTTTTGGATATTTTCAAAGACATCAACAATAAACTAAAATATTTTAGAAAGAATTGAACATGTAAACACACACACACACACAGAGAATAAATTTGAAAGAAAAAAAACTAATAACGGAACTATCACCTTCGCAGTTTCCCATCTTTATGGCATTTTCACACACAGATCTTTTGATAAATCCAGAATGATAAACTAAAAAATGTATGAGTGGATAAAATTTAAAACCCGAAATATTTACTTATGGAGTTTGTGGTAAAGTTTCTTGAAATTAATTTTGAATGTTAATCAATAACTGAAAGTTTTCAATAAGATTTGACTATTACACTGATAAAACAAACTTTTTGTGAAATGTATATTGTATGCATGGAACATTTATTATGGAACATTTCCTACTTTAATTTTGCAAAAAAAAAAAAAAAAAAAACTAAATCTCTCTTTAGTTTTTATTTATGAAAAAATATTACTTTAAAATATATTTATTTATTTCTTGTTGATGGTATTATTTCATTTTTAAAGGCAACATGAGTAACGGCATTCAATTATGTTCGATTTATTATTAGATTAGTCATTTAACAAAAGCTAGAGTAAACACTGTTTCGTCCGTATAATTATAAAATAGTGGCTGTATTTTTAAAGTTTACTTATTTTAACCATGTGGAATTGCAGTAAAGTTCACTTTAAGAAAAAATACCCATTTTAAACAATCTATTTTATTTAAAATATATACGCTGGATTTCTAAGCGTAACTACTCAATTTGCCTGGCTGAACGCTTTATCATGCTCAAATTAGCTTTCTCAAAATGTCAACTATTTTGAAACTTAAAAGACATAGCTTCGCAATCATAAACCATTAATCTATCTCACGAATAAGATATTTTGACAAGACATTTTTGTAAAAATGGAATAAAAGCACTACCCCTAAATAATTTTTTTCTGCATATGAAATGAAGTTTAAAAATTAAATGACGTTTTCTTAAAAATTGTGCTTATAATACATTTATTAGTTTATCTGTTGTTTGGTAAGAATAAGAGATGTTTGAATCTTTATATAAGAATTAGGTTTTAGATAAAAAAATGTAGGATTTAATAACTGATGATACACTGAATTTCAATTCATATGTAAGTGTCCACACATATTTTCTTTTATAGGAATATAATGCAATATTGTCATCAAAGAATACGTTTTAATTGATAAATGAAAATTAGATAACTAAATAAATGAAAATGATTATTTTTCCTTCAATGTTCTTCAGATGAAAATTTTAACTAATATTACTAATTTACCCACCTTAAATTTAAAATTAAGATACAATTTTGTGAATGATAATTAATATTTTGTCGATTGATGGGAGAAGAGTAACTTAAAAAAATTAGTAATATGAGTGAGCAATTTTAAAATTCCAAGGGAGTTTGTGCAGCAACAATAAATAAAATTAGTTCTCTTATTCATATTTCAGATTTATTTAAATTTTGCTCATTAATTTTAAAGTTTAAGAAGAATTTTCGACAGATGAATCTCAGTAATTATAACTCTTGATTAATTTTGTTTCTAAAGGCAATTATCCTTTAAAACAGCTAGCTTTGTGAAGAAGGGATTTTTGATACATTATGATTTTCCTTTTTTTTTGGTCCATTATTCACACTATCGGACTATATGATTCGGGCTATGAGATCATATGATGTTTTTCACTTACTGTGCAGTATGTTCGGTTTCACACGATGAATTTTTTTGTCAGTCAACTCACTTTCTGTCATTACTCATCGAGTGTGAAGAAGAGAAAGAACTTCTTTCACACTCAAACACACAAAGCTGACCGAATATAGAATGCTGGTCTCTCCAAAGAAGCAATAAATAAAGCTTACTGCCGTTTTTATACACAAGTTGCCTCGTGTGAAGGACCTAGTTCTAATAATGTCTTTATAGTTGAGTCAACTAGTGGGATGATGAGCTTGGTTTTCGCGAGAAGAAGGTAGGGGTACGTCAGATTGTAGCATTTAACCATGTTATGCTCGATCATGTGAAAACATGAAACTTGGTCATGTGACTGGCTTTTATAAGTTTTGACTCATCAGATAGCTCTCATTAAAAAGTTAAAAAGGAGAAAAAAATATCTGGTCTGTTATATAGGAAACAACTTTGTCTTTAAGAAATTATTCGTTTCAGTTGAAATATCAACTACTACTCTTTAAGTACTCACTACTTTTCAAATAGTGATTTTATGTCACCTTTTAGATGTATATGGATTTAGAATTTTTAAGCTTGTTCCTGAAGTCTTTAAGGTATCAGACTACTTGCAACAACTTTTTTTTTTTAAATAGAGATATGGGGATTTTTTTTTGTTTTAGATTTGATGATAACATTTTAAAAAATATGTTATAATTAAGAAGATAATAAGAAATTATTATTACTAAAATGGGGGAAAATGGGTAAACATTTTAAAAAAATAACATTAACGGGCCCATTCTGTACCAGAAAATTATGAATAGATTTTCAATTTTTCAATTTTGATGTGTTGCTATGTTATTCATTTTCATGACCTTCAGGATAAGATATACTTTAAGTTTTACAAACACTAGAGCACTTTCTCTAAGTTATCATATTAAATTGCTTAAGACAACATTGCGTATATAAACATAAGGGGCTGTAATTTTTTTTCTAAAATATCAATTGATAAATCTGAAGGTTAAAACACCTCTACTAATATACAAGGCATACACAAAAAATTTCAGTTAATTATTTTCAAAACTTTTTAAGCAATCGCTGTCCCCCTTTGTGCATTTTTTTAAAAGAAAACACACATTTCGAGTAAAACGCATTTTAAAGTATAACATATCTTGCTTAAAGTAATGGCACATCTGCTTTTACTAAAAAACTTGTAGTTTTCGTTCTATTGAACGGGAAATAATAAACTCGGTTGTATTTTTATAAAGTCAATAAGATTGCCTATAAAATAAAATCATAAAAAATAAATTTGTCAATTGTTTGGCAAAGTTCACATTTTCAGGGCAGTTGATATATTTTAGGTAATATTACTTCGTATCTTAAAAAGTTATGAAGTAATACTTTAATAATAATGAAGAAATCTATAATGCTGCCCGCTTCCATTCAACTCCAGAGAGGCAAAAAGAAAAATGGAGCCCAACCGCAAATATTTTGAAAATAAATATTATTCTTGTGTTGGACATCGAAAATAAGAGTAAACAAAACACGGAATTTATTTTTTAATTCAGTATAAAGACCATGTAAACACAAAAAAGGACCAAAAGAATTAAAATATGAATTTTAATTGTTAATTGCCGAGAAAATTATCAATACTTTGGTTTATATTAGTGATGGCAACCAAGAAATTACAAGAATTAATTGTGAAAAAATATAAACCCTTTTCTTTTGTTTGCTTAGATAATTTCAAGAAAACTAAACCGCTTTTAAAGCATAGGTTTTCCTAGCCTTGCATAGTATACGGTATTAAAGCACTTATATAAATGGCACTAATCTACCGAAAAATGGAAAAGTGAGTGAGTGAAAATTAACGTCGCACTATTCAGCTACACAAAGGGTTTTGGCAACGGACCTTGTAATTTTGAACCACGTTCAAATGAAGAGGATGACACCTGAGCTGGCACCCCTATCTCCTAAGTACCACACCACACCAAAGGGTGGACGTTTGAGTTTTTGACAAATTTAGCTTGCATCGGTTCCATAGACGGCGGGTCTTTCATAGTATTGGGCTCGAGCTCGTGACAAGCCATGCACGATCCGTTAACTTGACCACTGCGGCCACAATGAATGGGAAAAGAGAACATCTTATACCCGCGCATAGAAATGTCGTAAAAGAAAACTTAAGGCATCCAAACAATTGGAATATCTTCCCCAGACTAAATCAGAAGTTACCACTTATGGTGTGGTCGTAAGCACGCATACATTTTTTTTCTTTTAATATATTTTTCGTTCTATTTGAAATATTCTAAATTTGTTGTGAAGAAATTGAGATTTTTTGTTTCGTTTATTTATCATAGTGAAGTTTATTTAAGAGGTTTTTGTAGAGTTTGGGTCGTCTTTAAGCAACTTTCACGTACGAGAGATCGTAAATAGTTGAATATTTGTGAGACCGGTGAAAAAATATAAAACACTAAAATATCTCATTTTTAATCAATCTTCTTGAAATTTAGCTGAAATAGTTTTTATTACTTTTTTTAAAATAGAATAAAATAGTTTCAGAAAAAAATCATAACTTATTGAGTTTTTAAAGTATTTTGCTTCTCCTAAAATAAAATTTGAAATAAAGCTTTCATATCAATTTTATACACTTGAACAGGAAATGGAAAAAAAAATTGACTTTGGAGGTTTCGAATGATATCACAGGAAGGACATTGAGTTTTCAGATAAAGCATGGTTCCAGGAAGTAACACTCAATTTGTTGTCTCCTCTGTTCAGACGTTTAATATTTTAGGAACTAGTAAACTACTCAAAATTTTCCATACATAATATTTTTAAATGATATATATCTTTAGTATTACTGAAAGTTTATGTCAAAATGTTTTTTAAAAAATTAACATAAAAAATAGATAAATTTCATACACAAATGCCTATTTTTAAAATAAAGCTTCAATGAAAAGTGCGAAGTCCTTTAACATTAAATGAATATAATTCAATTTGAATATGTTTGTTGCAGATTTCTAACTATTATTTAAAATATTTTTAAATGGAACTTTATTTTGAAATAAGCTTTTTTTTCTATCTTGTGTTCCCCTAAAAGTTAAAAGTTATTTGCTACATACATTTTTGTTTTAATCATAGTTTTTTAATGGTTACCTTAAACTTTTAAATGGATTTATGACAGCATTCTGTTGCCATTGTTATAAGAAGTATTGTAGGTTTTTTTAAAAAAAATCCTATATAATGGTACACATCAGCCCAGTGTATCAAAGGTTTTAAAAATCTTTTTTTTTATTTATTGGATATTTTTATGATTGAAGGAATACCGAAGAAATATTAAAAATTTTTTCAATTTACTGAATTTTCACATATGAATTTTTTACTCAAGTTGGTCCTTGGGTAACTTGATCCCTAGAAGAAAACAAAACTTGTAGAGGATTGAGCCAGACTAGGGAATTTAAGGTATCCGAGACTACTTGCGACAATTTTAAAAAATTAGAGATACAAGGATTTTTTTGTTGCTTTTGATTTATTAAGAATATTTTAAGAAAAATATGCTAACGTTAAGAAGAGAAATAGAAAATATTATTACTAAAATGGGAACAAATGGGTAAAAGTTTACAAAAAATAGCATAAACGCGGCCCATTCTGTACCAAAGGTTTATAAACAAAATTCCAATTTTTTAATTCTGATGTATTTTTATGTTATTTATGTTTGAAATGACCTTCAGGATAAGAGATATTTTAATTTTTACAAAAGCTACAGCACTTTATCTTGATTATTATATGAAATTTCTTAAAACACACTAATTATATTCACATAAGGGACTGTAAATTGCGTAATAAAACAGTGATTGATAAATCTGACAAATAAAACATACAAAAAAATATACAAAACATACACAAAAAATTTCAGTTAGTTATTTTGAAAACTTTTTTAACAACCATTGGCCCCGTTTGAAAATTCTCAAAAAAAGAAAGAAAAAAAAACAATTCGCGAGTAAAACGCATTTTTGTGTATGGTATCTTGCTTAAAGTAATGGCTTATGATTTTACTAAAACACTTGCAGTTTTTGTTCTATTGAACGGAAAAAAATAAACTTAAATTCCTGATAAGAAGACCTATAAAATAAAATTATAACAAAATTAATAATTTTTGGCAAAATTAACAATTTTAGGGTAGTCGGATACCTTAATACTATAAATTGTTTTACACAAAGAGTACCTTAGAAGTAAAAAAAGAAACTGAAACAAATAAAATATTAACTTACACCGTAGATCAGTATTGGATTTATTGGTTAATCAAATTACTTCTGCTGTTCACATTTTTTGACTGAGACCTTACCTGATGTGGTTTGTAACTAAACAATATATGATTTCCGCAGCCTAAAAATTAAATAAAAAAATAATTTTCAATTCCAAATAAAGAAAAACTATTTTAAATACCATATATATATGCCAAATGAAAACTTTTAGTTAAATTGCAATACGTTAATCATAAGAAACATAAATACGGAATGACTTTGGCATTTTTAATGTGTTTGAAATACATAAATATGTTTACGAGCTTTATGTAATGAATGCTTAAAATAATGCAAATAATCTATATCTGGATGAGTAATAAGTTAATATTACTTTCTATTGTATTTATTTTATGCTTAAATTGGTAATATTCGCAAGCAACGCCATTATTTAAATTATAATGAATAGAAACTTGGCGAAATGTTGGCGATAGAGCCATGTTGCTCAATTTTTGAAGACCATCCTGGCGACTTGGCAACCATGTTGTTGATCATTTTTAGTGAGTTGTCGACCGAAAGGATGTTTCGGAAAATTACTGTAGAAATCTATTGATAGCACGATCTATAACGGAAATGTATCTTTCTGGAAAGATCCATGCTGCCTATAAATAGGATTCGCTCGCTAAAACTGGGTCAGTATTGTTTTCACCATGACTGTTGAAGAATCGACTTATTGATTCATTGCCGCGATCGTGCCGGTGCTTGCGAATAACACTTTTAGACACTCACATTTGTATTTGAGTGCAGTAGAATGTGTGAATGCCTTTTGGGATTTATTTTACTAATTTCGTTTCTGTAATCTGTATTTCTAAGGATTATATTTCTAAAGAAATTCCCATCGCTCATGAAGAATTATTGGGGAAATTGTCGAATCGGCCACTGGTCCGCCAAATTTTGAAAAATCTCCAGCTCAATGCGTTTTTACGCCGTGATCCGATTTCTTCCTCACTGATAAAAATCACGAGAGTTACCAGATTTGGCACACTTATCAATTTTGCGAAAAACACTTGGCGAGATAAGTGGCCGATTCGACAATTCAATGGAACTGTTTAGTTCTTTGAGACTAATATCATAAAATCCATGAACTCGGATCTACGGAACAATATTGAGAACGATGAACCAGGAATATTCATAACAATATATTTTAATCAACTTTTTATAATTTCTGTTACTATAAATTTATATTTTTCATTTATACATACATACACTGGTGTCCATAAGTTACTCATAATTGATAATTATGTGAATAAAGAAGGAACTGTAAATCAGAATGGTGGGAAACGTGATATGCGAGTGTAAAATGGTTATAAAATAAGGAAGCAAATCAAAAGAATGATAATAATTAATTTTATTATCCAAAGTAGCAGTTTGAAAGAAAACTGAGCATAGCAAGGATTCACACTTTAAAGAAAAAATGAAAGAAAGCATTAAATAAAATACTGATGCTGTAGTTTAAAAAGGCTTATGGTCACCTCTGACAGCCAGGCACGCTGCACAGCGATTTACCTTACTTGCTATGAGATGATGAATGAGTTGTGAGCTCAAACGGTTCCAAGCTTCTTGGAGAGCTCTCTTCAGTTCTGTAACGGAGCTTGGTGGTGTGAAAGGGCTGCAATTTATCTCCTGAGCATATCCCATACATGCTCGAAATAATTTAAATCAGAGGAGTTCGCAGGCCACGACATGCGCTGGATGTTTTCCGTTTCAAGGAAGTCATCAATCAGCACCGCTCGCTGACACGGCGCATTATCATCCATGAATATGAAGTCAGGACCGACAGCACCTCGAAACAAGCGAACATAAGGCTCAAGAACTTCGTCTCTGTATCTTTGAGCAGTCACAGATCCCGTGTCAAAGAAATGGAGGTCTGTGCGGCCGTCCATCATGATGGCCTGCCCATACCGTTACTCCCCTTGATGGAAAATGATGTCTTTCCGTTATGCTTCTTGGTTCAAAACGTGTTCCACGTTCTCTCCATATCGTTACCCACCGAGAATCACTACTCAGACTAAACCGGACTCGTCACTGAACATCACATCGCCCACTCTCCCACACTCCAATGCTGATATTCCAAACTCCTGTTCAAATGAGCACGTTTATGCACAGACGTGAGGGGAATGCAAAACTGCTGGTCTTCTGGCATACAGGCCAACATGATCGAGTCTCCTGTAAACAGTTTGTCTCGAAATTCGTATTCCTGTGGCGACTGTGAGCGCCGAACCCAGTGCTCTGGCAGTACTGCCCCTCTGACGTCGCGCACTTATTACCAGATATCGGTATTTGGCGAGGGTATGGCTCTTGGTCGACCTGATACTGGTTGTCGGGTAACATCTCCCGTTCTTTGAAATCTCTGAGATCACAGACTGGTCCATTCAGAATTCGAGACACTTCGGTTTGTGATAGTGAGGATTCCAGCATTCCACCGATTCTTCCTTTCGTAAGCATGTCCAATTGGTGTCTTTGTGCTATCATTCCCCTTGTTTGATGGTTAACAACGTTCCTTCGCATATCAGTTGCACGAAACTTGTCTGAACTGCCTATGCTGCGTGAATCGGTTTCTCCGCGTTCCGACATGCACCGGTGTTTCACGCAGGACGTAGTCGACTGAAAGGTTGAGCATAAACCCAATGTTTCTTCTTCTTCACCCAATTAATATACGCAAGAAAGTTGGAATAATTTTACGAATATTTACTCCATGTTTTTCGCCTTTTATGATTTATGCTTAACTTTTGGACATCAGTGTATATATATATATATATATATATATATATAACCTAAATGCTCTAAATCAATAAAGTATAACACACAATATTAAAATTTGCTTTAAATTTATGTAACATCAATTTAAGTGTTGTCTCTTTCGTATAAAATTAACATTTATAACGCCTTAGTGAATATTGTTAGATGATCTTCCAAGAGTGAGAGATAAATTATTATTGTGATACGCTTTCGATCAGAATACATTATTTATTCTTTTTAGTCTTGATGATTTCATGTTATGATACTTTATTCCAAAACCTATGCTCATTTTTCTCTCAAATGGGTATATTTGAATGTGCCAAATGAGTGATCGTGCTAAAATGTTCCATATCACAGTATTCTAATAAATAATGGTTTGACAATGATAAATTTGATGACACTTTATTGTATTCAAGAAACAGCTCATTTAATGAAATTTAATGGAAATTCCCGAAAATAAATGTTTATGAAAATTTGAAAATATTAATACGTGATACAGAATAAAAAAAATATCTAGTTGATTTATACAAACTTGACTAATATTAGTAAACTAAAAAGAAATATATGCCTGTATAATAGGATTATACAAAAATAACACATTACAATTATGAATTACAAGAATTATGAATTTCTATGCAAGAGAATTAATTTTTAGCAATTAACTTTCACAAAATATTTAAGGGGAGTTAAATAAGATTGAAAGATATATCTCCATGTTTTAAAAGAAGGGAAATAAATGTTTCTGGAGAATATTTTAAATGCAAAAGCCTACATCCATAGGGTAAAAAAGCCATTAATTGTAAACATGGCTTTATGAGATATTTTTCTAAATTAGGAAAAATAGATACACATCTCCTAAAATGAGAATGGAAAATAGCACGGATTTAATTATGCAGGGAATATATTCTACATTATTTTTGCGTGTTTGTAAAACACAGAAAGATGATAATTTTTTTAATTTAAATTTTGCTTTATTTCATTAGACTATATTTTTTTAATTATTGAAAAAGTGTAAGAATTTAGTT
>BMAO01007659.1:0-23705 GCA_019973975.1 Trichonephila clavata | reverse complement strand
ATCATTCACCTTGTTTGATGGTTAACAACGTTCCTTCGCACAGCAGTTGCACGAAACTTGTCTGAACTGCCTATGCTGCGTGAATCGGTTTCTCCGCGTTGCGACATGCGCCGGTTTCGCGCAGGACGTAGTCGACTGAAAAGTTTTGCATAAACCCAATGTTTCTTCTTCACCCAATTAATATCCGCAAGAAATTTGGAATAATTTTACGAATATTTACTCCATGTTTTTCGCATTTTACTATTTATGCTTAACTTTGGACACCAGTATATATTAGGAAAGCAGTTGTTGATACGGTAGAAGTAATTCTATCTGCACAAGTAGCCGCTTTATAAAGCAGAAAGAGTGAGAACTTGCATCCATGACTAATAAAAATACTGGATTCGGAGCCTAGAAAATTTGTAGCGTAACATCGCCAGATTTTTTCTAGCTTTCAGACTCAGTTGATTTTCAACTCTGTTTAGCAAGACATTAAGCTTTTTTCCTTTTATAAAATTGTTTTTAGATTTTAGCGTTGAGTGTAGTTGTTTAAATTTTTTTATTTTCAATATGTTTTTGAGTAAACCTTCGACATCGAAAAGAAATTGAGAAGAGGATATTGCAGCTCGTGATTTTAAAATTGTCTGGGATGAGCGATACATGTTAACACATCAAAATGCTTCCAAGCCTATTTGTTTTATATGTGGAATTTGTATAGCAGTTCCAAAAAAATTTAACTTGGACCGTCATTTCAAACAACTGTATAGTGATTTCAACAGCTAATATCCTGTTGGGTCAAATTTTCAAACGGAATGTATCAATAGAAAAAAGAAATCTTTAGCTAGCCAACAATCTTTGTTCCAGAAGAGAAAGGAGGAAATGGAAACAATGGTGAAGGCTACATATGAACTTTCTTTGTTGTTAGCCCCCATGAAAAAACCATATTCTGACGGAGGGGAGGTAAAAAAAAAGTAGCCTTTTTTAATTTTCGCCCAAAATGTCAGTGATCTGAATGTCAAAAATATGGTTGATAAAATAGCTTTATCTAAAAATACCGCCAAGCTTCATATGGATGGCATGGGCCAGGATGTTGGAACACAAATTGTCTCTAAACTTCAAAATTGCAAATATTTTTCATTAACTTTGGATGAAAACTGTGATATTACAGACACAATGCGCATTTAAGCATCTTTGTGCGTTACACGAAAAATAATTTTGATACTGTGTAAGAACTTATTGATTTGCGCCAACTAGCAGGTGAAGATATTTTTAAGGAACTTCAAAATGTAATTGAAGTTAACAAAGTAGAATGGACAAAATTAGACAGTGTTTGCACAGATGGAGCGCCTTGCATAGGTGGCACAATAAAAAGATTTTGTTGCACTGCTTGAAAATTATTTGGGAAGAAAAGTTTACAAGTATCATTGTATTATTCATCAAGAAGCTCTTTGTGCAAGACTTAAACTTGTCTTTCGTTGTTAACCCCGTGGTGCGCTGTATCAACAAAATACGAGCTCTTGCTCTGAATCGATTTCGTACGCTTTTCCCTGAAAGAAACGGAAGAAAATGGCTAGTTACTTCATTGTAGTGTGCCTGGATTTCGAAAGGCAGTTGCGAGATTTTGGAGTTTGAGGGATTTTGTTTAGAATATCTGGAAGAAAACGATTGCCCAGTGAATGCTCGCTCCACAGAGTGAAAAATGGCTGTGGGGCTTAGCTTTTCTTACCGACAAAATGGAGCATTTAAACAATTTAAATTTAAGATTACAGGGAAAAATTCAGTTTTTCCTACCCTAGCTGGTTTTTGTTAACAAACTTTTTTTGTCTGGATTTGTGGAGAAAAATTAACTCATTTCCCATTCACACATGCAGAATTATCTGCCAAAGTTAGTAATGTTCCGAACTATGATACATTTAAATTTTACTATCTATTTTGCAGGATTCTTTAGTGCCAGGTTTGAGGATTTTAAAATAACAAAAATACTAAATTTTCACTAATTCTTTTTCATTTCTCTTCAAGACATTAATTGTTACCCACCTCAGGTGCAAATTGAAATTATTGACCTACAGCACAATATATTACTCTGAAAAACAAATATAAGGAAATTATTTTAACCGCAAATGACCCGAATTAAAATCGAATTTTGGAAATTTGTGCCACGAGCAATTTGCCAAATTTACATGATTTAGCGTCAGATATTGTTGTAGGTTTGGATCAACATATGTTTGTAAAGAAATGTTTTTTGTTATGAACGTGATTAAATCAAAATATCGCTCAAAATTAACTGATATGCACCAGAAACTCTAATTTTGTTAGCATCTTCATGAACTATAATCCAAATATAGATGATTCAGTAAAAAAACTACAAATTCAAAAGCCACATTAAGAAAGTACTGACTGCTTAGTAATCATTTAAAATTAAATGTTTCAAGTTGCTTATTTTTATTTTGTATCTAAGTTAACTGATTCATCCTGTAAAAATTTATCAACAATAAAATATATAAGTTTATACTTTTGTTTCATTTGTTATACCATTTTTTTTTACATTTCACATGATAAAACTTGCATTTAAAAATGTTTTTTGTTGTAAATAACCCATAATAAGCCTATAAGTAGTATTTTTCACTTTTGTATATTTTTTAGTTTGGTAGAGAAGTTGGAAGTGGCACGCGTAACTTTTTTTTATCAGATTGTAGCACGCTTCCCAAAAAGGTTGTTCACCCCTGCTCTAGAATGTAATCTGTAGAAAAATTCCCTACAAATGCACACCTAGAGCACGTTAGTTGGCCGTGGCAGGAAATGTGGGAGTGTCCGAATCTCTGACACTTGAAAGCAGCGCAGAGGATTCTGAATGCGGTCGTATTTTACAGTTTAAATATCCAGTTTTTATTGTAGTTCGTAAATTCGGGCTATTGAAGGTCAAAATTAAATGTTTTGTTGGAATAACTGTGGCAACTTTTTTTATTGTAATCCTTCTGAATTGAATTACACTCTGATGAGTGAATCCATCGAGGATTTTTGCTTCAGCAGTGGTCATTAGGCCAGCTTCAGAAATGACACTTCGACAGGAATTTAAGGATTTTGGGGGGGGGGACTAGCTTTTACAGGGGAATCTAAAAATGTTTTAGCAACAAAAAAAGATTTAGTTTGCATTGAGGATGTAATTTCTATTAACAAGTCACCAAAACTTAATTTTCGAATGGATTTTGGATTCCTTTAGGAACTTATTCCGTTAAGAACCTTTTGTATCGCAAAACGGAGATTTGCGTGACATTTCATTGTTTGGTAAAAAAATCGTGAATGTTTACAAATATCGTTAATGTTTCAGTTGGTTAAAAAAGGCTTTACCAGGGCACAGCTGCATTGGATCCATAAGCGCGAAACAAACTTCCTCCTCGCGCGCCTCCACCCAACCACGAAGTCCATAAAGGGAGGCAGTGTGCCGGTCAACTGACAATAGTCAGGCTCGGCTCTTACCTGTAGTACACCCAGAATACAGTGCTACAGAATCAAGGCGAGGAACCAAGGGATGAAATCGCCACCTCTTATCTGCAGCACTAACCCTACAGCAATGTCTCTCTGGGGACACCGAAGAGAGATATCACCAGCCGATTGACAGGAGAGGGCTCACTTTTGCCTTCCGTCTACAGTGAAGCGAGTGCCAAAGGGAACGCAAAGGTATCCCCAGGACACCCTTTTCCTCCTTAAGGGACGCCGCTCACGGCAAACATGTGGGTTGGAAACTAAAGGTGTTAGGAAAACGCAATACTAATATCGAAGATAAAATAGAAAAATGAAACCAAATTAACGCACAAAAAATGAAAACTATAAACTGTGTTAATAATGAATAATAATACAATCAAAATAAAATAATTCACTGTGTTAATAATAATGAATAATATAACAGAATCAAAAAATAAAGAAATTCATTATTCTATAATCATGTATATCTAAAAATATATATCTGTGATCTTCGGGAAAAGAAAGAAAGCAGGAATTGGATGACAAAACAGAGGGCCAAAAAAGGAGAAGGATCACTAGAGTACCCCGGGGTCGTGACACCCGTGTTTACCAAAGAGAGTAAACCCCTTGGAAAAGGAAAAGATCACTATATATATATATAGGGCACCTCGGGATTGTGACACTCGTACTTACCTAAAGAAGGTGGGCCCCTGAGGGGTACGGAATTACAAATAAACCTGAAAGATAAATCTAAAGACACTTTTACAGCTTTTTTTTGAAGTATTGAATGTCGTTACTAGAGCATGCGTTTAGTGTGACAACTTGATCCTATTTTAAACTTCTCTACCTTTTCTTACTTTTTTCCAACTGGTTATTTAAAATCTCGTTTCAATAACCGCACGCAAATATTTAAGAGGTAACGAGTAACGGACTTAAAAATAATATTCTCTTTAATCTTTGATATTAAAGAAATTCCTTCTTTTACTTCCCTCGTTCCGTCGAGATGCGGCAGCCGGTTGAAAGACGGGCGTGGTTGTCAGAGATGTGACGTCATTAACAAAATCAATTGTATGAGGGGTTTCTCACTCACCCCTCCACCAGCGTTGTTGCGCTGCACTCATTGTGGACTGCTTTATATTGTTATGTAACACTTAGCAAATTATTCTTATTTTGTTTTCTACTTATTATGAGTGGATGATAAAAAGATTTCTCTAAGGTTGCACGTATATGTATTACCGTTATCGTTGCTAGAGAGATTTAATTATTCGAAGAGAGAAAAATGCATTTACTTTGCTTTCCGCTTTTGTTCTACATATCTAAATAAAAAAATCTTTCCTCATATGAAAAATATTTCCAGTCTACAAAGAAATTGTTTATCAACTGAATACTCAGAAACGTATCAAATTGAAAGTCACAAATTATACCTTTGATTCTCTGCTATGAATATAGAGCTGTGCACAAGTATTAGGTTCACATTAAATTTATTTATTTTAAAAATTTTTATTTAACTTTAAAAAAGCGAAATTCTTATATTTTAAGCTGTCTATTTCTTATTTTAATAAATATGTTTAAAATACGTTACATATGTGCAATTTTAATTTTTTTTATTTTTGTTGAAGAAATAGTTATATTTTATGCTTATTGAAGTTATACTTCTTTTGGGACGTTAGGGAAAAAGGATGAGAGTAAATTTTTTCGATGCGCGCGCATACCGTCGCGGATGTGACGACACTTTCACGACACCGATGCGCGCGCACACCGTTGTCTAATAACTTAGTAAGTTACTGAGGGATCTTGGCTATATGGGTGTCGATCAAATTGGCATGCCCCCCTCCCCTTCACATGTATTTGATACCCATGTGCTTGCGGTTAGGATAGGGGGAGGGCTTGCACTCTAAAATATCAGTTATCCATGTTATTCCTATGGGGTAGGAAATTTT
This sequence comes from Trichonephila clavata, assembly GCA_019973975.1. Taxonomy (NCBI): domain Eukaryota; kingdom Metazoa; phylum Arthropoda; class Arachnida; order Araneae; family Nephilidae; genus Trichonephila; species Trichonephila clavata. The sequence continues at coordinate 18,324 of BMAO01007659.1, read as the reverse complement.
CTAACATGCCACTTTTTTGGTGCTAGGGGATATTTTTATAGGGGGTTGATATTTGGGGGATCGTAACAACAATTGTTAAAAACCATATCTGTTGGGAGGCATTCATCTATCTGCATTCCCCTACTCTACAGCTTTTTGGCCAATATCTCGGCACCCTAGCCTAACAGTCCATTCGGACCCGACTCATTCGATCCCTCTCTATCTCTCTGCTTTTCCAGTTATTATAAATTCATACTCATAGGGATATTTCTTCCATAGTTTTTAATTGTTTTAAACTTTTTAAATTTGTTTAAATTCACAATATCTTGGCTCCTGTTTGAGTCTCAGACTTGATATTTGAACCAACTGTTCACACTCGTCGAGACACATCCTGCCATCTATTTCATTCCCGTTGTGTTGGCATGGGGAGGGCTTTAACACTAAAATATCATGTTCCCATGTTAATCCTATATGGACTGGAAAACATTTCACCCCCATAAGGAATTGAGCATGGAATTTGATTTTTGGAGGTTCGTCATATTTTCGTATTAGCGCGAGCTTTACGTGGAATCGGCCCCTTCCTGTGGTCCCCCCCGTACAGAGTTTCCCCAGTAATAACTCGAACCCTATGTTACTTTGATCGACTGCACTGACTGGATTAGATTGTTCTCCCTATGAGCATCCTAGATATATTTTGTTTCAGGACAATAGCCCATTTCTTCACCCATGTTTAACATTTTAAAATTCTTTTAAAGTTTTAAAGTTTTTTAAATCCCGCATATCTCCGAAACTTTTTGAGCTTCGTTAATGAAACTTGGACCATAGTTTCTCCTCGTTGAACTCTTTCATCTGTTATAATTCGATTTTAGATAGTGGGACTCTAGGGAGACATTATCACTAAAATTGGAATCTCCATGTTATTCCTATGGGGTTCGATCTTCTGATGACGTCACGACATAACAGAGATAGAAGGATGAAACTTTGGAATCACCTACTACTCTGTGTATCGTTGGGATGTACGCTACCATTTACGTCACAGTTGCTTCCTCTTCCCAGGGGTAGTTAGTTTCGTTTTCCTTTTCAAAGCTTGCGCCACCCCACTTGCAACTACAGATTCCGAACCGATTCGAATGCATTCCTCTGGTATTTCCTCACAACCGGGCCGAGTTTCGAGTTGGTGGGTGCCAGGCTTTAATTTTATTTAATTGTTTTAAATTTTTTAATTATGTTAAAATTACCATAACTCGGGGGATTTTCATGCGAATGATTTAATTTTCTAGAGAACGATTCTTCCCACCGAAACATTCAATATGAGGTCTCGGGTATCACAATCGGTTCACCTCATCTCCAGATACAGTCTGCCGAAAACCCCCCATGTTATTGGTATTATTGTCCCCGTGCGGGGGTGTTTAAATTTATTTAAATCGTGATTATCTTGGGTTTGGCTGGTCCAATTGACTTAAGGTTGGTATCGTTCAACTCTGATTGTGACCTCCTTTCGGTTTTGGCCCAGCTTGCCCTGCTCAAAAATTTTAGAAAGATTTTTATTTTTACAACAAAAAAATATTAAACTTTTTATAATCTATAAAGTACCAATAGCAAGTTGATTAAATTTAAATATTGTTTCAGGATATTTTTTTCTAATAATGCAATGGGGTTCCCCCCAAATGCCTTGTAGTTCGTAGGGTTCCTCAATTCACACTGTGTTCCACGGAACCCCGGGGTTCCACGAGTGATAATAAGAAAATTGAAAAGAAACTTATGAATATGTAATACAAAATGGATTCACGTTCTCTATGAAATTTGTATAATTACAAGTATCTAAAGCGCATCTTATTAATTAAAACTGAAAATCTTATTTATATATAATAACATTATTTTGCAAAATTTTTAATGCTTTTAATGTAATATGACAGAAGAATATTAAAACACACACACGCTTTATCGTTGTGTATACATATACTTTCTACTAGATTATGAATATTCTATTGTTTTTACTACCTTGGGTTCCATGAGATAATTTTACACACGTCTGCACAATGTATAGCAAAACTAAATAGTTTTCTAATGGAAAATGCAGCTTTTTCCATTTGTGGAAAAAAACATATAAAATGAAGGAGTTTAAAGAACTTATCGGTATATCAACGAATTCAATGTGTGTGTGTGTTAAAATCTGAAATTAAACAAGAACTGCTCCTAAATTTTATATTACAAACTCTCTCATGCAAAATACACAGTACATCTCACATAGCTATAAACATTTTAATGCCATTCAGAAAATTATGTTTAAGTGAAATATATTTTTCAGTGCAGTAGCTACAAAAACAAATTCAACTCAGAATAGGTAATGCGATTGCATTTAATCTCAATAGACCTAGAATTTGACAGTTTGTGTGAAAAAAAGATCATTGATTCATCGCATTATTATTATTAAATTATCTATGCTTGAATAGATGAAAAATAATGAAATAAATAATAGTTCATTCCGTCTATTGATGTTGTATTTTTACGATATTTAGACAATGTTCCACAAGACTATTTGTATCATACTTTGGCTACCATAAGCCTCTTGTTTCTCACATGTCTACTGAACTCCCACCAATGGACGTGAATTAAATAATAAATATCAATATGTATACGTTGCAGGCTAAAAATTGTCAATTTTTTAATTATGTAGAAAAAATTTTATTATGATATTTAAATAAACTTTATTTAACTAGATAATGCGTTAAAACCTTTAATGTATTAAGTACCTTTCTTTCTGTTATTAGTGTCGTTTTTTCTACAAACGTAGGATAACGTGAAGGTTAAAATTTTTAGAAAGATTTTTTTCTTGTTACGCCAAAGAAGTATAACTCCTTACGTACGTACATAAGTACACACACACACATTTTTTTAGTTATTTTTTAAGTTAAGAAATAACTTTAAATGATGCTAAATTAACCCCATCCCGGTTTCTCCTTAGCTGAGCTCGGGCAGGCGAAACATGCCATTCTGGCTTATCCCGAAGTATAGCTTGGACACTGTGGAAATTTATACTGTGCAACCTGTCGTTTTCGAATATTTTATATGGTTTCAAATAATTAAAAAGTAGCACTCGGTGGAATTATCTGCACAATGAGGACGTTGTTCTGCTGAGCACCCCCTTTCACGCATGTCTGAAAGACATTTGGTTGACTGTATTCCTCTAACAGAGGGGAAAAAAGTAATCCAACACGACAGTGAATTATTTGCTGCTCAAAAAGAGTAAAGGGAAGAATGAAAGAAGAGAAACACGATTCTCTACTTTCCAAATTGCGATATTGGGTTTTGTGCATTACCGTGTTTTCGAATTTATTATACACGATAAAATTTTGATTAATGATTTCATAATCATTTATGTAAATGCAAAAGATGTAGATAAAATTCGTAATCCAAGATAAAAGCTAGATATCTTAAGCTTTATATATTTATAGCTAGAGTAAATTGACTCTTAAGTATAATGATTTCTGCCATACAGAAAACCAACATTACAGGTAAATTACTCATTTATTTAAATAGATTTTCTTACATTAATTTTTAAGAAATTTTGTATGTGAATGGTGTTATAATGTTAAATATATCTATATATGTTTGAAAATAAGCATAAAAAAATAACATTTTTCGATCCATAATCCAGAAATAAGATGAACCTGTAAGGAGTTAATATATAATAAAACTGTAAATATTTATTATTTATTTTTTTTTGTTTAACATTTATAAACCCCGTGCCACACGCAATGTATAAAACGGGGGCATACAACACAGACAGAAGAGAAAGGATTACAATACAAACATCCATGCCTTCTCCGGGATTCGAACCAAAGACCCTACGGCACCGCAGTCAGCTTCACTGACCACTATACCGGATGGGCGGCAATCTTTATTATTGACCTCTATTCTTCAACTCTGAATAAATTATACGGAAATCGAATCCTTTTAAAAATGACCTAATGTGGGGCAAGCTGAATCAAATTGGTAGATTGGTTTGGCACTCCGCAGCTAAAAGATTACCGACCCCTGATCCGGAAAATAGTCATATTTAAACTTTGCATCACTCCCTCAATAGAAATATACTCTTTTTAATCTCCATGAAAGTGTCCTAAAAATAAGATACACACGGACATCTTTACACATGTAGCGAAATCCCAAAAAACAACAGTTGAGCTCGCTAACGAACATAAATGCTTGCATATTAACTTTTTATTTAAAATGCTTCCTTTAATGAAACATTTAACAGTAATGTGTATATAATTCAGAATACGTATTTAAATAACTCTTCGTTTGAATCACTAAAATTAGAAGCATCTAAAATATTACTAATAAAAGTATACTGCTATTCTGACAATTCCTTATAGCCCTAGTGTTGCTTCAAGTGAGTGAGTGAATATTAACGCTCGTGCGTCGCACTATTCAGCTATACTAGGGCTTTCGGCGACGGATCTCGTAATATTGAACCATGGTCACGTGACGCGGATGACACCAGAGCTGGCACCCCCTCTCTTCTACTTCTACCCAGCAGCAACAGGAAGACGTTTGCGTCTCGACTTATTTCACGTGCAGCGGTACCTGGCTCAAACTCCTGACACGCCGGCCACGAGTACGATGCCTTGACCGCTAAGCTACTGCTGCCCCGCAATCTTCTTTGAAGTAGTTGTTCACAAATAGCTCTTGGATTATTTTGATCCCTAAGAAATTATATTCCTAAATACAGTACTCGCTTAAGGGTTTGTGAAATTTTTAAAGCAAAGCTAAAGTTTCGAATTAAATTATCAAAATCAAAATTTTCAAATGTAACAAATCCCTTTTCAATAGGGAACACACCGCTGATTTCTTATAACAAATTTCCAAGACGTTTAAATTCACTGATTCTTCTGGAGAGGAGAAAATCTTTATTTTATTGAATAATGGTTGTAATGTTCATCAGGGGATGAAAGAATTCAATTTTGTATTTTTCTTGTGAATCGATTATGGGCTTATCCTGATTTTTAAAAATCAAGTTGTGTTTTTTTCCCTTCAAACTCGATGATAAAGCATTAAAGTAAAATTTTTATCTTCATCTATTATAGACGCCATTTTTGGCTAGAATAAACAAATATGGCATTATATTTTGGTGGGGTGGGAGCACTTTCTTCCGAACCTTCAACTCGTTTCATGACATTTTATATTAAACTAAAACTCGTCCCAGTTGCTTTTAAAAAAATAATATTTTAACTATTGTAAATTAAAAATAAGAAAGAATTACTTTGATAGGGGAATAAATTTACGAATATAAAATAAAGATAAGAATTGATGAAAAGGTATTAGAGTCCGAGTTAGAGAGTGAAAATGTTTCGATGTAAAATTTAACCACTTGCGCTGGAAAGACGTGCCACGCACGTCGTAATGCTTTTGTCACAGAATCGCACACGACGTGGTACGTAATCATGCCTTTGTTACAGAAACTGAAACGACCGTTCTGGTACACGCGTCAGCGTATTTTTTGCCAGCGCAAACGGTTAAAATGAGTCGGTATGGAGAGGAGCTTCTGTGATTGGTTGACCATAGATGTCAGCTATTTTTGCTTGTAAGTTTATGTGATAATCTCGGCCAATGATTGCGTGGTTAAGAGTTCGAGCACGTCGTGGTACATAAATGAAGCGAATTTAAGAATAATATGAAAAGATAAATAATTAAACTAACGAGAGTACATATTTAGGAATGGAAGAAAAGCAGAATCAATTAGAGGATTGATCTGGGTCTGTGGAAGTTAATATCATAAGTACATTTACTCGCGGCTCTGAGGTCTACATTCCTCATGAACCAGCGAGCATTAAGAATTTGCCAGACAGTGTCTTAATGCTCGCTAAGCACTTTCTAAATAAGTAATATGGGTTCTTTGCGGGTGGGGGGGGGGCTTGTGTGTGTGTTTAGGATTGGTTTTAGGATCAGTGAGTAGATAAGCATTTTGTTTATATTATTTAATTTTAATTTTCTGGAAATTAAGGGGTAGAGCCTATGCGCTGATTTTTTAAATTTATCTATAACATATGTTGCATGTTGTTTGAAAGTAGAGTTTTATATATCTAAGATAATTCCTAGATATTTAGCTTGATTAGACAAGGGGGACTCTATTGTCTCTGATGTCTGGTAATTTTTTGTATCTATCGAAAAATATGGCTTTCGTTCTTGAGGTGTTGATAGCTGTTTTCCACTTAATAAACCAGGGATCAAGCTATGTTAGGTTTCATGTGATCATACATAAGATGAAAGCTGGTTCTTTTTGTTGAAAAAATTTCACTGTCTCGTCAGCATGCATGCAAATTCCAGTGTTGTTAGGGGGACAATGTCGTTGGCGTATATTATATGTTCTCAACGTGGGCGATAACGGCCGTTTGTGGGCGTTTGGGGCTTTCAGGGGTGCAGTAAAATACCAGAGAAAATTAGAAGGTGTTCAGATGGCACAGAGGGGCTTAGGCAGATAACCAAAAAAGACTAAAAACAAACGCTGATTATGTACTAGCAAAAGTAAACTTTAATACTGTTTATTTATGTTGATTTTATGTAATTAAAATATTTCTAATCACATGTACGAAAATTCATATATTTCGGTAGTTCGGGAAGTGAATGAAAAAAATTCCATTTCAGACCTACATTAAATTGAATGATATAGTGCATTTTTTAATTTCTGTGGAGCACGAGTTGTTTTTGTCTGTGAGCAGTAGGAAGCATGTTTCGTCCACTACATTTCATTGCGCATAATAGCCAAGAAACGTAATTAAATATGTTAACCAGGAATTAACGTTGATTCTTTAAAGGCTTAAACTATCAATTTATATTTATTTTGAAAGCAATAGTTTATTATGAATTACTTCTTATCGTCACAATCCCTGCCTGTCTTTCTAACAGGAAAGCTAAAACTTTTATTCCACTCTTTTAAATGTAGAAGAAATTCAGTAGCGTTTCAATTTCAACCATATCCTACGTATGACTAAAATATATAATATTACACATTTAAATATATTTGTGGCAATAGATATTTAAAATTCACAAGTAAAAAAATTGAGGCTTTAGAAGAAAAATGAAAAAAATATATGTTCTTTTACTAATAGGATATTTTTTATAACTTAACTCTTGTTTTCACTATGTATTATGTACACTCTTATTTCTCTAGAGTGGGAGGGGGTGGTATCGAAATATTTACTAGAAAAGGGGGCGCCAGTTCAAAAAAGGTGGGGAACCTATGGCGTAGATGATGAAAAGTGTGGAAAAAGGAGGGACCCTTGTGGGACCCCAGCAAAAATGGTTCTTTTATTTGAGATTGTATTATTAATTTTGATAAAAAAAGTTATATCAGAAAGTTAAGAATTAATCAAGATAATTAATGGATTCGGCACTTTCTATTAAATTGAGTTATAGATAAGGTCATGTGTACCAGACACTGTCGAATGCTTTTTGTGTGTCTTGAAACAGTGTACATTTTTTGTGTCCTGATTTAAAATACTCTACTGTTCTCAGTAACTAGTGGGTGGTGGCGAGCTGTGGCCGAAAGTCATGCTGCTCCGGAGCTAAAACTTGATTTTGAACGAGATGATCATTTAATCCATTAAGGATGATTTTTTTCTGCTGTTTACTGAGAACAGGCAGTACAGTGAGATTATCCTGTGATATTTGGCAAGGGTACAGTCCTTACAAGGTTTTAAAATAGGAACAAAAGATGAAGTTTTCCAGGCACTCGGAAAGTATAATTAATGTTTAGAATATCATTCACATAATGTTTATTTTAATAATTGAAAGAGGAGGTAGATTTTTTAGCATTTTTACTCAATACCATCTCTTACTGGATTTTTTTTAATTTTAATGTCTTTAATATGAAAAAGAATCCTCGAGGGGAGAACTGGTAAAATTGAAATAGCGGAGAATCGAACCCCTATAGTCTGGTTGGTAAGCAGGAGTGCTACCGCTGCGCTACCCTCTTCGCCAACAAATCGGTTGAAGTCATTTGCAAGCGAATCAGCAATGTTTTCAGATTGATAAATTGGTCACACAATGCCATACCTTAAAGGTCATTAAAGGCTTTAATTTTGAAATTTGGCAAACACGCCTTTTTTCTGAAGAAAAAAAAATAGGACATATTCCGTAAAGAATTATCCTCTGTATTCATAGTTAAAAGGGTATCCTCCTAAGTCTTTTGTCTTGTATTCGTTAGCTATTCGTTTAATTCTGTTGTAGAGCCTATTTGAAATGCTTTTATCATTTTGGTGTCTGCTGAATCGGCAGTTTTTCCGTCGGTCTCTCGTTGTGTTTGAACGGAGGAATACTAATCAACGAAGTTTCCTAACTTGATGATACACCTAAGATCTCACTCCCTCCGCGTTCCATGAAATAATACCGAGACCGAAAAGTGTAACAATCATTATGGATGTTTAGAGAGTTTGAGGTGACTCTAATGTCTTTGATTAGGATATTTAATTTACCGAGAACGTTTTTTGTTTTGCTAGATTGTTCCAGCGCCAAGTACAGTGCTGGAAAATTTTTTAAAGATTAAATTAATTCCGATAAAGCTTAACTTACATTAAATTTGGAAAACTGCTGGATATTTTGATTAGAATAATTATTACGCTTTTCGGTTGCGAGTGAATATTAACAACGCACTGTTGAGCTACACTAGGGCTTTTGGCGACGGACCTCGTAATTTTGAACCATATACTTTTCGGGATTTTTTATCATTTTCGCCGATTTTGTCGACCCTGCATTACGTGGCTTCACCTCTGGTTGTTAATATTACTATTAATAACAAATTAGTCCCAAGACGACTGACTTTAAGGATTTGGTAGTTTTATCATTATTGTTTTCATTATTAGATTTTCCTTTCTAGGGTATTTAGAATTTTCAGGGGTAGTGAAAGCAACATAGCCCTTCTGTTCACAATTAATGCAAGTTGAACTTTATCTTTTCTTTCACTGCACAATCCCCGGTCTGATGATTTTCCCCACACTTCAAGCAACGCCTCTTCGTTTGACAGTACTGCGAAGCGTGATAAAAAAATCGCAAGTATGGCATTAGTGATTGTTTGACCTAAAATACGTGGCCGTGTTAGCCAAGTGGTCAAGGCTTCTGATCATAGTACCACTGAAGACCCACCGTGTAGGGGCGCGATGCACGTTAAATCTGTCAAGAGCTTAAACGTCCTCCCGTGGTGTGGTGTGGTAGTTAGGAGAGGGGTGCTAGCTCAGGCGTAGTCCGCGTCACTTGACCATGGTTCAAAATACTTGGTCCGTCTCCAAAAGCCCTCGTGTAGCTGAACAGTGCGACGTTAATATTCACTCACTCGATCTAAAATACCCAAAAGAAATTGGAAATTTCGTAATATTTAATTTCCTATACAATATCAATCTTTCCCTTGCATAAGTTTACAAATTGTTCGACATGACTTGCAACTTTGACGACATACCATATCGCTACAAATCTAAGATATTTGAAAGTTGTATTTGTTTAAATAACCCAAATACTTCATATCTCATTAAACCATCCAAGTCTTTTGTTATTGTAAATACATCATATATTTAAAGGATTTAATGCAACGGGTTGATAGCATGCATTACACTTTTCCAACTTGGTATCGTTGAAAGTATTAAGATTAGTTATCAAAAGGCTAAAAAATAAATCTGGATTTATCGTAATGTCGATTAAGGAAAAAATACAATTTTTGGATAGCAAGGAAATCTTTTTTCTAAAAACGTTTTAGTCCTTTAATTTAACTCCAGATGGAGGAATTGGCTACCATACGAAATAGTGACTTTTGCACACAAAAAAAAGTCATGGTCACGTATTCGTAGCTCGTCGAGTCACGGGTTCGAGTCCTGAATCCATTAAAGTCCCACCATGTAGAAAACTAATCCATTTTAAATCTGTTAAAGCTCAGAGTCCTCATACTGGCGCGCTGTGTGGAACTTAAGGGAAGGTAATGTCATCTGAGCATGGTTCGTAGTAATTAGGCGAGCGGGAGAGTACATTTTTATTGGATATATTGAAAATGAATCAGCCCTCTAAACGATGGGACTTTAGGATTTAATGCCCAACTCAATATAAAAACTCCCGAGGTCAAGAACATGAACACTTTCTTACCACTTCTTATAAATTTTGAAAGATGCAATGAAGCGTCACAAAAAACATTCATTCATTGGGAATTTTTAAATTCTTTAGATTGTAAATTATGCACGAATTCATTCAAAATTGAAATATTCTCATATAATCCTAACGAGTCCATTTAATTTCTATTTACCATGAATTACTCTTCATATTCATATACTTCTCTAGCATTATTGGGGTGAAGTTTCATTGAACCTTGACGTATCACAAAGTTTAAAATTTCATTTAACTTTGGCGATTAAAGCTTTAAATTCGAATAATAACGGCAGATAATATTTCTTAAAAATCTTAAAATTCCATGTAAATTAAAAACAAAAGCTGCAAGGAAAAATTAGTCATTTATTTACATATTCGAAAATTTAAGACGAGATAAAATTCCCGTTGTGAAACAATTTGCAATAAATCAAACATAAAAGAATACAAATAAATAGAAAGATTATCCAAAAAAAGACTTTAAATGTTACAAAATATTACATTTAAAACACTATGCTTTATTTAAACACTTTACACATAGTGCAAAACTTTTATTTCCACAAACCAAATATGAATAGTTTAGAATCGTGTGAAGTCTACATTACATGTCCATCCTTAAACTAGTTCGGACTTTAATGAAAGAAATTTGCAACCTTCAGCGCAGTTTTAGGTTCAGTTATCATCAACTCCTTCCATCCTTCCGTTGTTACAACCAGTCTTAAATTCGATCCCATAAATAGCATAGCAGAAAACTTCAAGTGATCATCACTGCACATGCTAGACAATGACAAAATTTCACACACATTTTCTACAGTGAATTTCGACACCAGTAGATGGCGACACTCGTCACCGAGTTCCGATATATCGTATTTGTTGGCAATGAAATACAAGTCATAAAGGAAATTAGTATCTGTATCGGGTACTATGCCGGAATACAAATACGAGATAAGACCTCTAACTGCCTCTATCTGTACGTCCTCAATTGTGACAGAATTTTCTTTCTTCTCCCGCATGTCGCTTTCTAACATTCTGGCAAACACCGGTGACCGGGAACACAGCACTGCCTTGTTAACCACCTCGGTATCATCACCGACACGTAAAGTGACTCTTTAGAGAGATTATCCGGTTTATTTTTGAAGTCAGCAGCCAGACTTTTGATATAATTCAGGTACGCGTTCTCTGAGCCACCGTGACGAACGGAGAACTTCTTCTGCATCACTTCCGAATCACTTATATCGCACACGATAAAAAGGGTATCTTTCGGTAAAGCCTTAAGTTTCTTGATATCCTCCTTGTTCCGCTCCAAGTAAATGTTATAAATGTATCTTTCCTTTTTTTCGCTGAACTTGAGGAATTTTCGACGAAACAAAGCCACACCGGTGCAGGTGAAGAAAGTAACATCACATTCCAGTGAGCAACATGAAGACTTCATTGAAATTCTAAAACTATTCACAAGTCTATCAAAGGAGAATGAGCAACTTTCCTCATTTGGAAGTAGTAGGTCTACACCATTTAAAGTTCGATCAATTTTGTTGAAATCTTCAACTCTCCACGTGTAAAGGAAGTGGGTAGGGCTCGCGTAGTAAATCGAATCACAGCAGCCATTTTCTGTCATCTCGATAAATTTAACTTTTATTGAAAATCTTCTGTAACTTTAAATCCAACGTTGTAGGAAAATACCCCGACTACAAATGTTCTTTTCAAAGCTTTGTTCTTATTTAATAGATATTTCGATTCGTTGAGTGACTTAAAATTGATTGAATGATTGATGGTAAAACCAATTAAAGCTGTGTCCTAAGTCAAGGCTTCTCAAACTTTCAATATTGGCGACCCAGTTTTCAATCATAATTTTCATCGAAGCCCCCTCCATATTATGGTAATATATTGAATGCAATGATATGTACTTTTACGCTAAAGGTACAATTTACGACCTTATTTATAAACCGTATAAATTATCAAAAATTCGTATTACATTTTACATAGGTTACTTTTAGGTAATTCAGTTTTTTCATAGTTCAGAATGTATTTTGTTTTGCTTCCCTTCCATAATTTAATAATTTTTTATATAATCTTTTATCTTCGACTTTTCGATATGCTTTCGCCCCCCCCCGTAAGGTTTATCACGACCCATAGGGAGGAACGCCCCACAGTTTGAGAAACGCTGTATTAAGTAGTATTCATTATCACTGTGGGTAGATTAACGACCTGATTACCTATATGTAATGGGTTCAGTCTCCAAGGAAAATGTATGCAATAAATAACGTTGTGACTTGATGATAGCTCAAGTTTCTACCTTGTCATCTGATTTTGGATGAGTATGTTTTTATTTTGTAGGCAACAAACCTCGTAATTTTGATCCACGTTCAAGCGACAAAGACGACATCTGAAACGGCACCTCACTCAGCTTTTTTCCACACCTTCCCAACGTGAGGATTTTAGCCATGACAGATTTAACGTGCATCATCCGCTCTACTCGATGGTCTTCAATGGTACCCAGACCCGAATCCGGGACTCGACATTTATTTCACGAGTTCCTGATCATGACCACTAGGTTACCACCACCCACGTGTTTGTGGATTGATACTATGAGTGACTGAGTGGATATCAACGTCGCACTATTCAGCTACTCGAGAGCTTTGGTTGACGAACCTCGTAATTTTAAACCATAGTCGAGTGATGAGAACGAGCTGGCACCCCCTTTTCTAGCTTCCACACCAAGAGAGAACATTTGAGCCTCGACAGATTTAACGTGCATCGTACGTCTTCAGTGGTAGTGGGATCGAACTCATGACATGCTTGCCACGATCCGAAGCCTAGACCAATTGTCTACCGCGACCACACGATTTTCTGGGACTACAATGTTTATATTGAAATGTGAGTTCAGTTCTTGAGAATTTAAATACCAATCATACGAAATAGAAGGTGCAACTAGTTTCATATGAACGTGAAAAATCATAATAAGGTTGAATATATAATTTAGGGTAATCAGGGACGTTTTTAACTTATCCGGCGTCCTAGGCACTTCGAATTCTTTCACCCCCCCATTTTTAGAGTACCCCCTCCTTCAAATCTTACCTTGCCAGTTTTAATTCGGAAGGGATGCTTCCTTAAGTCTCTTACAATTTACTCTTTCTTGTTTTTTTTTATCTTTGGAGCGTCTTTCCATTATCTACAGCCTATGGACCCACCGTGTCCCGAACTGGCAATCAACAGCCGTAAGGAAAGGATAGTGGCATGGTTTGGCAATTCTTGTTCAATTCTTTCCCTACGGAATCATGGATTACCCACCCATTCTTTTGTAAATTAGTGTAGAAAATTTTAATTAAATCGTTTGCAATTACAGTATAGTATGCATTTTTGTATGAACTGTTTTCCGACTTGCTAATTATCATCTTTTATCACTTTACTAGCTTTGACTTTTAGACATGTCGTCTATCCGGTATAATGGTTAGCGACGATGACTGCTGTGCAATGAGGTTTGGTTCCCGGGAAAGACATGGATGTTTGAAAAATGTATAGTGCCTTTACGGCATAGGGGTACTCTAAATCAGGGGTGGGCAGACTTTTACATGATACGGTCTACTTCTAATTTTTTGAAGGCTTTGCGGTCCACTCTGTGGCGTAGGTGTGATAAGCAGAAAAAAAAGCTCAACAATATTTATATAACAATAATAAATACAAAATATGTACTTACATACAAAAACTACAATAAAAAAAAACACACTTTTAAAACTGCGTTCTAAGTAGAACTAAAAAAAAAACATAATATTTATACCCACAAATTTAATATCAAATGATGCATTTATAGTCAAACAATTCAAAAAATAAATAATTTTTATTTGAAGTTAGTTCTCGTAGTTAAAGTCTCATCAGAAAACTTAGTCTGCATACTATCCGTAGCAATCTCGAATATCTTGGTATATAATTACTAACTGTTAATATTGCAATGGATTCTAAGTGATAGTCTGTGAAACGGGAATGATACGTTGTTGTAATTAAATCTATCGTTGAAACTGTAGATTCACACAGGTAGGTAGAGGGAAAGAATGCTGTTAAATGAATTGCAGCTTTTTTAAATTAGGATACTTTACTTAGTCCATTAGAATTCAAAAGCTATTTTTTTTAAATTGCGTCCTTTTGAAGAAAAAAAATTGTGTTTCAAGAGAGATAAAGAGAATATTAAAATATTTCTCTTTCCACACTATTTTGCTTTACCGAGCTTGTCTTGCAGTTTGAGAGCAATCATGACTTTAGACATCGTACCTCAAGAAACCCGTAAAATTTGGGATGTTTTGATCACTCTTGCTCCAGCTAGACGGGCTCCCCCCAATTTGATATCTTCAAAAATCTGAGAGATCCAACATTTTATGATTTTGAAAAAAATCCTACAGAACTCCTAATAAAGGTATATATAACGAATATAACCAGAATATATACATTTCTATTTATAGAAAAAATCTGTTGGCTATTATTATACTTTAATGCTTACGAAGTGCATTCAAAAATATCACTTTTATTCACGGGTTTTTCCAGTATTTTGATAACCACCTGTGTTTCTTTTAGTATGCATGTCTAAGATTTTATGTGATGGCGGTCCACCGGTCGATCACGATACCACTGGGCTGTCATGGTGCCACGGATCAATACTAGGGGCGACGGTTGTTGTAGGCTAAGGCATCACATACCTTCACACAAGCTGTGGGAGTGGTGTGTCACTGTAAAACAAAGGCAGGATTGAGGTGTTCACCACGGGGTCTCCACAAACGAACACATTTATCACCATTCCAAACGGAGGCTTCGATGGGTGGACGTCAAGGGCAGCACACGCAATGGGATCCGCGATCCCAAATGTACTTCAGCCAGGCGCCTTCGTATAGTTCGAGAAGACACAAGTGCCCCTAGTGAAGGTGGTACCGGTGCCTGGATGGCGGCCGATGAAGCAGTTGGCTGTACGCGTGCATTTCTTACGATGTATCGGTCTTCTCGACGACTGGTCTGTCGCGGGCGTCCTGAGCCTGATCTTCGTGTAAATGATATCTCTCGGATCCACTGGTCCCAACACCTCCTCATAACACAATCAGCTGACCACCCAGCTTCCACTATGCCGATGATAATCCCCCTCTCAAACTGCGTGTGCTGCTCATATTGTCTTCGAAGACGTCGTAATGGCATGTGTACCTCAGCGGTTTCTTTGTAAACGATTCATTACATTCAAACCAGCGTTGCTTATTTGTTTTATACTCCACGGAGAACGACATTAAACGTCCTCCAACGGCTATACGTAATGCGCAATCACGCTGCATTTCTAATCATTTGCCTATCTCCTCGACATGTACCTTCATGCGAAGTTTCGTTACAATCCCGCAATTATTTCTTGGCGCGCTAATTTTTGGTCCATGAATGTAGTTAATACACTGCTGGCCACTGTAAATGCAACACCCTGAACGAATCACGCAAATAACAGGAAATTTACAACATGCATTAGTGGAGGTGAGTTATGCAAATGATTAGAATTTCAGCGCAAACACACATCACGCACGCCTGTGGCGTCACCTCAAAGTGCTATTTAAGGCTTGGAGATTTCGACGATGTCAAGTTCGGCTATTGTGTTTTTTTCAAAAAACGATCAGTTATGTCTCGTAGAAAACAGCGATCAGCTTTTGATCAAGTATCCTAGTTCCACAGAGGAGGGATAGTGGTCTACCGAAATTGTGGATTATCTTTCAGGGAAATCGGTAGTCGTGTTAGACGAAACCAAACAACTGTAATGCGGATATGTAACAGTTGGATTCAGGAGGGTACGACGGACTGACGTGGTCGATCGCATCCACTTTAGTGCACAACTTCACGTGAAGATTGGCAAATTGTGCGCATGGCAGTGACGGATCGCTCAGTCACATCAAGAACCATAGCACAGCACATTGAGTCTGTAACGCATCGTTCAGTGTCTGCGCGTACCATTCGACGCCGTTTACAGCAGAGTGGTCTGTCCGCAAGACGTCCATTCCTTGGTCTACCCTTGACGCAGAACCACAGACGTCTCCACCGCCAATGGTGCGATGAAAGAAGGATGTGGGCGGCAGAATGGAATTAAGTTGTCTTTACTGACGAGTCACGCATCTGTCTGCAACACCACGATGGCCGGATTCGAGTCTGGAGACACCGTGGAGAGAGAATGCTGAACAGCTGCGTTATGCACCACCACACTGGTCCTGCACCGGATATTATGGTATGGGGTGGTATTGGATATCTCTCTCGCACTTCTCTAGTACGCATTGCCGGTACTTTAAACAGCCAGCGCTACATCTCCGAGGTGTTGGAGCCAGTTGCCCTTCCTTACCTTCAGGACTTGGCCACAGCCATATTTCAACAGGATAATTTGCGACCACACGTGGCACGCATTGTCCAAAGGTTCTTCGTCAATCACCAGATTGAATTGGTTCCCTGGCTGGATCGCTCTCAGGATCTTTATCCGATAGAAAACATGCGGTCCATGGTTGCTCAACGATTGACCCAGATCCCCCCCCCAGCTGCCACACCTGATCAACATTGGTGACTTGTTGAATCTGCTTGGTCTGCTGTACACCAAGAACACATCCAAAGTCTCTTTGAATCAATGTCGAGGCGTGTGGCAGTGGTGATCTCCAACAATGGCGGCTACTCTGGCTACTGATTTTGGCAGGAACCACACTTCACAAAAGTCTATAAATTTAATCTTTTGATACTAGGTCAACATGTTATCTAAAAAATAAATTTTGTTGTACTATCTTTTGTCTTTCTTGGTGTTACATTTACGGCGGCCAGCAGTGTATGTAATTTTAAAGCATATTTTTTTCAAATATAGTGTCGTTTTTTAATCTAAAGAAAGTATCTATTTTGTTTGATTTAAATATACAGTAGAACGTCGTTTATCCGAATCAATTGGGACCGGACATCGTTTGGATAACCTAAAACCGAATGCGATCTATGCAGTATATGATACTGGACACTATACAAATATTGAAATATATATATATAATATATTTAATAAAATATATATATATATATATATATATATAAATTTAATCATTTGATACTTGGTCAACATGTTATCTACAAAATAAATTTTGTTGTGCTATCTCTTGTCTTTCTTGGTGTTGTATTTACGGTGGCCACACACACAGTAGTGTAGTTCAGTTACACAAATTTGGCTTTCCAATATCTATCATAAAGACTTCAAGTGACCTCTGGACATGCTCTAGGATGTTATCCTCTTGTTATACTTGATCACTTATTTATACACAGTTTGGGGGAAAATGTGTGCATTCTGAATTTGTTCAGTTAACCTGCAAGACAATCATGACCGGTTTCTAGTTTGAAGGCAACAACTATGTACTATGGAAACTGATATCTTTTCAAGAGTTTCTCATAGAATTTATCTTTAATTTGCTCAAAACTCTTATTTTGCTAGTTCTTCAAAAAAATTAGTTCAAAAAAGTTTGTAAATGTTATTTTTATTGAGGTATAAAACATTTTTCTCTGAGAAAATTGCAATATATTTCTCTCTCTCTTTTTTTTTTTTTTTTTTTGTTGCTAGAAAATCAGCCATTTTGTTTCCATACATATCAAAATGAGAAGGAAACAACGTACTGTAGAACCATATTCTTTTTCAAGGTTAAAAACAATCTAAGATTTACCTTACAATTCTTATCACCTGACGATATGATGACATTTTTTCAGAATCTTTCCCTTTGGCCAAACGTTATTGAATGGTTACTTCAACAGCCTCCACCTCACCTTCAAAAAAAGAGTCGTATTTGAACCTAAGGATAAAAGAGAAAATACCGGCACCTGCATTGCTATTTCGATCTAATCGTGGGTTGTTAGTTATAAAGGGCAATTCTAAAGTCATGGGACGTTAAAGTCATGAAGGGTGTTAGAGCTCACTGAAACAAACCATTTTTTAGGAATATGTGGTTGGAAGTGCAGTGTTGTGCGTGTGTGTTTGTGTGAGGCACAAACACAAAAAAAACACTAACGAAAACATAAAATGTTCATTAGCAGCATACTTAACGAGTGATTGTAAACAGAAAATGTTAAAAAATTTTAGAAATTGCATCCACCAACCGTCATGCATGCTCGGTGACTCTTATGGACAAGTGAAGTGACAATGTGTGACGGATCTATACGGTTTTTCACTAACCTCTTCTTTTTATCTTTAAATCAAATTATTTATTTCAACCA